>JAGDQP010011727.1:34018-52244 GCA_022664845.1 Lepisma saccharinum
AGAGAGAGAGAGAGAGAGAGAGAGAGAGAGAGAGAGAGAGAGAGAGAGAGAGACACACACTCTCTCTCTCTCTCTCTCTGAGTAAATATTTCTAACGTTCAGATGTTTCTAACTAAATGGAGTGTACATCAGGATTGGTGTAGTAGTTCAGTGTTGCCAGTACATTTTTAAAAATAATCAAGACTGTTTATAACTTCCATTCAGTTAACGTAGCTGCGCCAAACTTGACATAAACATTATTCGACACAAGTACTGTGGATTTTCCTGTACATCAGGTTTAGAGATGTGAATGGTTTCCTTCATTTGTTTGTAAACCAAATGCATACCATTCAACATCTCCTCAACGAAATGTTGACCTCAGTGAGCGAAGAAGGTGACTGTCCTGAGCGATGGTCAGCCTCAAGATTGAAATTTCCATTCTAATACTTTTTGTACCATCTGCAAATCGTCTTCATTATTATGCGCTAATCACTTCTCAATTCAAATGCCGTTTCGTTTAAGCATCCATCTACGTTCAAATGGGTAGGCACGTGGGTTTGAACCCCACGGCCGACTATCCTGATTGAGGTTTTCAAGGATTCCTGTTTCACCACGCGAGTCCGCGACAGTAACTTAAATAAGGCCCTTGCTGCTACCTTCCACATTCCCTACCCTATCCCGACCTAAGCCAAAGATGCTTAAAGGTCAGAAATAGATTTCAATTCATTTACGTTCAACCCACGCATAAAGTTGGAACGTAAAATGACGTAATATTCGACTTTCATCCATTGATACATTTTTTTTTTCTTTATACCTCCACTAACAAAGAACAACTAGCAGACATGACCACTGGTGTATACAGTTGGAATAAATCACGATTTCCACCTACAGCAGCGTACCAGCTTATCGTTTCCACATACTTCAAAACTTTTCTATTGCACTTTGTACAGCATGACTTAAATTATAGCTTTTCTATTGCTAATTCTACGCAGCATCTACACAATACAATGTAAAGTCCAACCTTATCTGTAAGAATGTGAACTCCGTATGACTTGGCAGCACGAGCCATTGCTTGAGTGACTGCTCCCATTCCACCTTCAGGATAACCCCAAACTCCTCTTCTACCTTCTAGTTCTCCCATCACATGATGAAGTAGCACATATCTGTAATATACAACAATGGGGAAATAATAATTCCTTAGAAAAAAAAACATTTTTTTAAATTTCTAACAGAATTTACGCTAGAGTCCTTATAGTTAAGTTCACCTCGCCATGCCACCCACGCTGACTTTCATGACACTTAAGGGAGATAAACTACAATCGCACAGGTACTTAAGCTTCGTGATGACTTTTTTTTTTTTAAGTCGCGCAATTATAAGTTCTGGAGCGCATGCGTTGTAGATTCTCATGAATTTTGTAGTATGCAACGAAAGAGCTGCTAGTCGAGAAGAATATGTCGAAAAAAGAGCCTTTGTGCTTCTTTAATGATCAAAACATGTGATTATTCGATTATTTTTATCATATGGAACAACATAATAGAGAGTTTCGTCTTCCTGGTGACGTTATCAAATATGACAGCAACAGGCATGTGGAGGTAATACAGGAAATGCCCCATATTTCCAGATGTATCTAACAGAATTTTTTTTTTTTCTAAGAGAGAAACGTTAAGTCTAAGGAATAACATTGGCCATACAAATAATTGCAATTGGACAAAAAAAAATTAGGTTACAAAGCCCTCATTGGCTGAGTCAGCATTAGCATTAATTGTACAGGAAATTTTATCTAACTTCACTGAAAATAATAATAATAATATAACGTTACTGGGATCTTCGAAATGACTCAGATACGAAATATTTACAGGAAATGACATACATTTCCTCATTTTACATGAGAGAGAGTTGGAAAATAAGTTGTAAAGGTAACGAGAATAAAATTTTGTTTCCCCAACTACTAATTTCGCTTTAATACAACTACGGTTCAAAATTATCACCATGAATTCAAGTCTGTAAGAATCGGGTTTTGTCATTCTCATTTACTAAATGTAAATGTCTACGAGGTCTGACAAAGAAATGAGACTCAATTTTCCCTTTAGTATTGGCAACCCTGTCCCTTACTAGATGATGCCATGTTTGACCTTGAGGCGTGGTCCTGCAATCATTCAGTCTCTAGTAACGGTTTGCATTGTAAAGTCGTTTTTGTAACCTTCCGTCATACAAATAGAATGACTGAATATTGAGGAGAGGTGAGGAAAATTGTACGATATGCATAGAAGATTAGCTGTGAAAACGATTGCAGAATAGTTGATCATGAATGGAGAACGTGTTCGTCTTGTACTAACTGGAATAAGAAAACTTTGTGCCAAAATATTCCACTGACCATTTTCGTTACAAGGTTCAGAAACACGACCTTACAATACAAACAGCGACTCCGGACTGAGTCATTGCAGGACACGCCAGTTATGGTGGAAAAGATTAAAGGTCAAACATGTCATCTCCTAGTAAGCTGCGGGATTTGCAATTCACAACGAAAAAATCCGTCTCGTTACTTTATTGTCAAACCTCATATATTATTGTTTAAAAATTCCATGTGATATGTAATAGTTGCCAATATTTCACCCCTTGTCAAGTAAACCTAGTTGAAGACTACTATTGCATTTCCGAAAACGGAAATGTTTCTATCAAAAGTGAACGGTAATGGTATCGTTTGAAACGCGCGTTATTATTCCTATATTAGGTTTCCCAGTTGAACAGGCGCCCCATGTCCAAAATTGGAACTCAATAAATGTAGGGGTTTTCCCAGAAGTACGTAGATATTATATCATGTAAAATTACTTGAGATGGTCTGCCATTTCTGTAACTATAAAGTTTCTAAATTGAACAAATATGTCCCGTGCCCAAATTGCAAATGTAATAAATTACAGTCCTTCTACCAGAGGTGGTTCATCAGAAGAGAAAAGTTATATTATAATTTGAAATGACCTTAAAGATATGTCACTTCTGTAAATATTTCACTTCTAGCTCCACTGGAAATAATCAATGGTCTAAAGGTGACTTTGTTAAATAAGAATTCTTCTAGCGGAAGTGAACCTTTATGGTATCGTTTAAAATGTCTTAATGCCGGGAAAAATTTATAAATTAAGATTCTTCTACCGGAAGAGTTTAATCGAAACTGAATTGTTATATTATGTAACAGCCCTCATACTTGGCGAGTGTCACATGTTGTAAATTAATTGGTTGCCTATGTCGCTCTCGAAATTTTATATAAATTCACCCTTTCGGCAAATTTTGAATTTTATTGTAATTTAGATTGGGAAAATATGTGATAAAAATTACTGTTGAAGGCTTTGCCATATTGAAGACTTTTAGATATATCTAAAAGAAAAGAAAATTTGCATTCAAAGATTTGGGACAAAATTATTCTTTAGACAATATGATTTCGAAATTATATGCGTGTGTATAGAAAACCGTATTAGTATTACATGGCGCAAAGACACTAAATTACTTGCTCGCGCCAAAACTACTTACAGGTAAAGATACAATAATTAAGAAATATTAAATAATTCTATGATCAATATGGAAACTTTTGATGTAATTTATTATTTTCTAAATTATTTCTAAATGCGAAATGTGTGTAATAAAACTATTTTGGTTGGGCGGAAGCCTTCTTACCGCCATGAGAGCAGACTACAAAAGAGCCTGCATCTTCAGTATCTAGGTCTTTTCTCTTGGGTTCTGGCCCGAGTAATAAATAGGTGCTCAAGTGAACCTATTGTTTTATTTCAGGTATTCCTTTTGCCCTGGGATTTAGATAGCTTTAGTTTACGGGTCAGCACAGAATCGTCGCTTTCGGTCGGCTGCATACCCAAGCTGCATGCTTATTAGGATAGGAAAGGGTTCCCAATTTACTAACTTGTATTTGCCTTATAGGAGGACCCATTTACCTTCAAATCCCACGCAAAGCCGGAGCAATTTCATATAGAGTACCTCGGGGTCATACCATTTCAATTATTTGATGTACTGTATCGTAGGTGCCCACGGTTGGTCTCCTGTTCAAGCGATAGTAGTGCTGTACCGGAGAGCCAATGCCGCGTAAGTCCAATTTTGACCAAAATGTGATTAATAAAGTTTTGTACAGTATTGGGAAGGCCTCATATAATGGTTGCACAATTCTTGTTGTTAACGTGTTAAATGATGTAAAAAAGGAAGTCTATTGTGGAGTTTGTCCATTTAGTTTCTATGTAAAAGGAAGTTCTTTTCTTTTATCTAGAAAACAAAGATCTATAACTTTCGCGATTCTGGCTTTCAGGTACAATTTAATTCCTGAATTACAAAGACGGAGTTTAGTCTTGGTCTAAGTCAGGCTTAGGCTTAAACATCAATTTTCGAATGCACCAGCTTAGCCTAAACCATGGTCTAGCCTAGGTCTACGTCTTTGCAATCGGGCGTAAGTGTTTATATCGGAAGTGAACGATTATTGTATAATTTCAAATGAGTTGTGGTGTTATGCCGAAGGCTCTACAATCTAGTGGTTAGAGCGTTGGACTCATGTCCGCGTGGTCCCGGGTTCAATTCCCGGCTGGAGTCCCACTTCTTGGGCGTCTACCCAGCGTCGTGAGGCAAATTGGGGAGTCACGTGAATAAAGACGTGACGGTCACACTCGGTCTTGTAAGCCCCTGATACGCCTGTTCGTGGTTAGGTACCAGGGAGTACGCTACACCACCACCCCGACACCCCCAGGGGGTGTTCTTTCGCGACATTTAATAGTGAAAAATTCCTGGAATTTCGATTTACGAAGACGGCAGTTATGGTAATACACAATCAAATCTTGGTAGTAGTTTTGCATTTTTTCCGAAGAAATAGCTTCTTTTGGGCTACATTCCTTTGTCACCTCGCAAAAATCCATCAGCAGCAAAAGAAATGAGGCAGGAAACAATAAACATCCCCGTATGAAAGCATGTTTGGTGGCTGCTCCCTGCGGTGTTAGAGTGCAGAGATGCTAGACTCACTTCAGATGCACTCATTATCTATTAAGTTGTTTTGTGTGCACAGTGGAAAAGGCGGAACGCCTCACAATGAAGAGGAGAATTATTGAAACAAAGGAACGAAGTTTAGGAGCTCGTACGTATGCATTAATCTTTCTAATTTAAGTGAATCTTTGCTTCATAACTAAATTAATGGAAATAAAAGTAACAGTGTTTACAAACTTGATGCGACGACCTTTCCAATACCTAACTCTGTGTTCTTCAGGGTTTGATTTCATCATACTCTCATTCATTCAAAAGAAACCAGGAAAAATTCATCTATGTCAACGCTAACGAACATTTTGTGAAGCAAAAGCGATATGAAATGAAGCACCGAGCGGCCGTGGCTCAATCCTTTCGAGTTGGCTTCGCATTCCGGAGGTCCAGGAGTCCATTCCTGGAGAAGGCCATCCTGACTGAAGTCTTATCAGGCAAATGCCGGGATCATATGTTATTTCAAGGCTATGTCCGTTTCCGTCCAATTTCCTTTCCCATTGTTCATGCTTGTTGTTGTTGCTAAGCTCCAATGTAAAATAGTCTCCGAGTTGTATATGGAGATACCCGAAATAAATAAATCTTCGGAAGTCTGTGTACAGACAGACCACAAGTGGCTGGAGACAAAGTCATACGTTTCCCTACGTAGGTGCCAGTTAAATAAGGTATCATTGAAACACTCACTCATTTGTGCCAGACTTCGGTACTCGAACTCGTGACGTACAGACTAGCACAAACACACATACAGACAGACAATAATTAAAAGAGCTTTCTTTTTTGTTATCCTGAACGTGTTACGTTGTCGCTAAAGATAAAAAAAGAGTCCTCAAAAATCTTCCTTAGTCAAGATAGTATGACACTGGCTACATAGTTTTTCCGATTTTTTATTTAACTCTACTCCCAGATGAAATGATTAGCACCGAAGCCCTGCGTGCGCTTTCTCTTATTTATATTGGAACTGACAATATTTGAAATTCGAAGAGTAAAGATAAGAGAGACTGCGGTAGTCAACATTTCATCAAGCAAAATGGGATTTTTGGAAATTTTAATATTTCATTAAATTTAATATTTTAATAGCCACGGGTCGTGCATGCAGGCGTTAGGGCAACGACTCGAAGGTCCCGGGTTCGAGTTCTGGTAGGGGCATGGGTGTTTGTGGATTTTAACTTAGTGAAAAGGATCGAATCGTGACAGACCGAAGTCAAAAGTGTTACTAGACTGTCCCATAGAAAATAAAGTTTTTACGTGCATGAAGGTAATAGTGACATTCACTACTTGTAATCTTTGGCGTGCTGGAACTCATTACAAACCATTGACTATTCACCAGTTTCTGTTAATTATGATTCGCCACTTTCTTTCAGAGTTTATACGGTTCGAAAATCGAAACGGGAGGGCATGCCGTGGTCCAGTAAGGATGAGTTTCTGGGTTGGCTCCCGGATGTGCACATGGTTAACGCTCTCACTCTTTGTGAGGGAGGTTCCGGGTTCGATTAGCAGAATTTTGATACTTATCCAGTTTCGTGATAAATATTAGGGAGAAACTTTGAATACAAAGACGAGCAAATTGGTATCATGGGAGCCAAAGTACAACTGCGACGAGAGCCGATGCGCTGACTATGTACTACCCAACGAAAAGCCGTTTGAATTTTATTTTATTTATGGCATTCAAGCATCTCAGGCTCAGGCCGAGCTAAAAGCCGTCTGGCACACCTTGGCGCTCGACGGAATCTCGTACCATTAGTTTGGGTTTGAGTTAGTAGATATGATTTTAGGTGTTAGAAACGTCAGTGTGGCAAATTTCTGCATGGTTTGAAAAAGAAACGAGATCATGAGTAATATTTTCTCGTCGTGAAAGTTTAAAGAATTTTATTCAAACGTCCATCAATGCTTTGGTTTGTAGAGACAGAAAAACGAAAAATAGATACCAGAAACGTTCCTCCGGAAATGCATCTCAGGCTCAGGCCGAGCTAAAAGCCGTCTGGCACACCTTGACGCTCGAAGAAATTTTGTTCCAGTAGTTGGGGTAGCAGCGACTCCCCCCCCCCCAAAAAAAAAAAAAAAAACTAAAAAAAAAAACTAAAAATGACATTTTACAATATATTAGTCAATTCACCTTAATACCGTTAAGAAGAATTGAATTTGTGGAAGTGGATGCCCTGAAGTGGACCCAGAAAAATTGAGTCCATGATTTCAGCATTTGTTTGGAAAGCCTCAATGAAGTCGGTCACTTTGGGCATCGATCCGAGAACTTTGGAATAAAAAGTGCATACAATTTCTACTAAGTTATTTTATCAACTGTGATGTAATCTTGATATATACTCCAGGAAAGCTTGAGAAAAGTAGAGCTTACATTTATTTAAAATGTATATTTTTTGCTCTAAAGACATAGTTGAGGTAAATTATCTCTTTCATAGTAATTAAAATTTAATAATAAATATCTATCCATATTACCAAATTGAAGCTTGCAAAAGCTAGACAAGTGAAAAAAACAAACAAATAACAATATCTAAAATTATTTGAAAGCTAATAGTTCTGTTGGTAATTCATTCTACTCGATGAAAATGTCCGAAGCGTGAAGATCAAAACTCATCATAGTCTAAATTCAGTTTCCTATATAACGACAGAGGAGTAAGTTGTTTAATTTCTTCGCAAGTAATTAAATAATAATAATAATGCTTGCTATTTACACACATTGTCCTTATGTGGTTATGCACAATTCTTATTTTGAAAAGTATTACAAACAGAAACGCGCGCGCACACATGCATGCATACATGATAAGATAATTATAATGGATGACTGTATAGTATAGTGTATAACTGAATATGAATTACACCCCCCTTCGACTACATTTCTGGCGTACTCCCTGTTAGGTACGCGAAGTGCTGACCACACAGCCGTTACTCAAGTGGACGTAGTTCCACCAAACACGGACAGATGGCGTTGGGGCAGGCTCAGGGCCTGTCGGCCTGTTACGTGTTTTTTTTTGTGTGTGTGTGTGTGTGGTGTTATGCCATCTCTATACATATTTCGTGCCTAAATGAATTGCAAGTGGCCCTCCAATGATTTTAGGAGTAGGGTAAGGGGATCTGACATCTCTCATAAAGGTGACCCAACCAATCAGAACTCAGAATCTGTTTGCCCAACGCAACTATTGTTATGATGAAAGTTCTTTCGCCTTTCTTTTAAATTTAATTTAAGAGAAAAAAAAATGATCAAATTCCATTAAGATAGATTTGAAGTTATTATTTCCTGCACTACCTACACATGCCTATGGCGGCTATGTTCGATATGGTGTATGCCACACACAGGACGATGAAATCCTCGTTTATATTCGTCGATATGATAATAATCGATTTTTTATCACCTAAAATGCCTACTAAAGCACAAAATCCGGAATATCAAGAATCGTTGTTACCTCTTTCTTCGACGCACGTAAATCCTACACATGTAAATCCTAATATCAATATTTCGAACCGCCTTCTAGATCATTGTCAAGGTAGAAAATGAACTAGAACAATAATAATAATAAATAAAAAAAGACCGAAGGAGATAAATCAAAAGTGTCTCAGTATCTTCCACACCATCGCTGTTAAACATTTTCATTATTACAAACAATGCTTTTTCCATGTAAAAACAAACAACAAAGAGTATTTTAGCTTGCACGTTGCCTAATAATTGAAGATAAATATAACATGAAGTTTGAAAATAAAAGTTGGCCATTGTTTAGTGGACATGTCTTTCAACTAGGTTATCAGTGATTACACCATTGCATTTACAAGATAATCGCCTCCACTTCCTTTTCTCAAAGATTGTGTCAGCATATCTAGATGTATGAAGAAGATTAACACTCAAAAATAATCACAAAAGAAATAGACAATCTTTCTCTACCTTTCTGAATTCCAGGAAATGACATTCTTAAATATATCGAAATAGGAAAGTAACATTTATGAGGAAAGAAGAGGATGCTTTATTGTTCGTAACATGTTACATAACAAAACGCAAAAAGAGAAAGAAGAAAATTATTATAATAACGAAGCAACTATTCTCGGAAGAAGCTCCGTGGTCGAGTGGCTGCCATCGTGGGCATCGAATCAGCGATCAGGAGTCACACCCGTTCCAGTCCTAATGCCGGCAATCCTGGCAGGTATTCCAGCCTTACTTAACCTTTACCAGGCAAATGCGGGAATAGTACCGAAACTAATGCCCTGGTCACTGCAGTACAGATCCTTTCCTCCGGAAGAGTGTTTGCCGAAGATATCCTCTCTCTCATGCCTGTGACAGGTTTATGCTTTGATTTTCTTTTATTTATAACCTTTAAGCATCTAAAGCTCAGGTCGGGATATTGGAGGGGAAAGAATTCGGGAAGGTGTCGGCCAGGACCTATGTTAAAGGTGCCATCCCGGCATTTGCCTGGTGTGGCTGAGGAAAAACCCTGGAAAAACCTAAGTCAGAATGGTCAACCGCTGAGATCGAATCCACGACCTCCCGAATTTTATGCCAACGCTCTAAAACTAAGCTATGGCGGGTCGGTGACAAGCTTATTCGATCTGAACTGATTAACTAAGAGTTAAAAAGATATAGATAAAATATTTCGATGGTGTATTGAATTGCATTGTACTGTTTATGGTCTTTTGTCATCCTTGGCTCAGGCCGGGAGAGGAGAGGCTAGACGATATGGAAAGGAAAACGGCCAGGGTCTAGTTTTACAATCGAGGTGTACAACCCTGAAAAAAAACTCAGTCCGGATAACCCTCTGTATGCCCAGCCAACACTCTACCAACTGAGCTATGGCCACTGGACTCGGTGATGTATTGTGCTAAATGAAATGGAAACAGATCCTGCGGAATACCGAAAGAAAATGGAGTCATCGTGATACAGACCTGGAGGGGATAGGGGGGGGGGGGGGGGAAATCTGCTGAGTAGAAAATATACATAACCAGGAAGTAGAGAATAGACACAATAGGTGAGAGAATTATTATATGCGAAAGTTACGGTATTGATAGACAACTTTTGAAGATCTACGGAATAATAAAATTCAGAGTAGACATTTGCTTAAAATATGTTTTATACACGTACCAATTCAAAAGTTAAGAACTGATTATCTGCTTTGGTTTAAGGACAAATCGAAAAGAATATTTACTAGGATCTTTTAGCAACGCACCGCAGCGCTTGTCGTCCGAGCTGACCCTTGATTCAACTGTCCCCACCAGGCAATCGGCCCGTGGTTCTACGCTAACCTTACGCCTCCCGTTGAGTGATAACTATACATTACTTTAATTAACACATTTAAACACCACGACATTCCGGACATACTAAAGAACCACCTTCATTATTAGCACTTGTAAAATTCGTGGAAACAAAAACAAAATATATTCATAGCGGTATTTTTATTTTCGTAATTTGTTTACTTATGTTTCACAACGTCTTCAATAATGAGTTACAAGCTGGCGTATTTAAGAATAATATGAAGTGAAACCAGGACTCTGTTATGAACATTAATATAATCTTGAAAGAGACTGATAGATGGCAGTAAGATTAGTATTAATTGCGCAGTCTCTACCATTTTCACATTTGTCAAAAAGAATTTAAGTAATATGCGTCTCTACTTCAGTGCTAAATAACGCTGTTTCCATTTCCTCTTTTCAATTCGTAAAACATTCTTCCTCGTTTTTAAATAACTGTATACAAATAACGCATTCAAGTTTATAACTACCCAGGTAATACCTTGCAACGGCTCGAACACCGAATTTGATGATAAACACATCATGACCCACCCCTATTGATATGATATTCACTCATATCACATTATGAGCACATACACTGTAAAAGTACTGACAGATGAAAATTTTATCGAATGGTTGTTCCTGTTCAATTTATTGGTACAGTCAAAGGCTGTAAAACTCCTCACCACATCGAAGATGAGGAAAAGTAATTAACATTTACGTCTTGTGAAAAATCATTTTATATCGATATCGCAGTTGTCTGTGTGGTGGGTAAAAGCACCTACCGAGACAAAATTCTAGTAGTCAGGGTACATCTTCAATAGAATCATATTTAATAATATCAAAGTATCCAAATGAGGGTAAAGTCAAGAAAAAGGCGAAGATGATCACCATTAGCAGTACTGAATTATCTTTATGGCCTTTAGGCATCTAAGGCTCACACCGGGATAGGGGAGGGGAAAGGATTCTGGGAGGTGCCGGCCAGGGTCTAAGTTGAAGGTGCCAAACCAGCATTTGCCCGGTGTGACTGAGCAAAAACCCTGGAAAATCTTTCGTCAGGATGGTCAGCCGCTGGTATCGAACACAAGACATCCCGAATACTACACCAACGCTCTACCACTGAGCTACGGCGGCTCGGTTAAATTAACAGTATTCAGGATCAAATATTGTATGTTTTGGTCAAGTTCGCCGGTGGTCGAGTGGTTTTGCTCCACGACCTTAGTATCTTAGTACCTTCAATTTCCTATGAAGACACTAATTGCAGCGATTGGGAATCCAGTTCTTGGGTAGTCATATCCATGTAACGGAAGGCAATGACAAACATCATCAGTTCGCCTTGCCCAGGGACCTTCGGACGAATCAATCACCATCAAGTTAAAAAAAAAACACACACAAAAAATCGTGAACAGCATGACTAGTAACGGCCGAAGTTAGTCTGCATCAACCAGAAAGCGGGGAAGCCTGTATACGAGTACTTCTCTTCATCTTTACACTTCTTTCGACGCACATAACGATTTTATTTATACACAAAATAACATCCTAGTTAAGCCTTAATAAAATTGTATTTCATTCTTTCATTGTCAATGACTGTAAAACATCTTTACGTCGACCACCTAAAATATTAAAGTAAAACTGATCGTCTAGAATTTTGAATGTTATTTATTTAAGGCTTTTAGGCAACTTTGGCTCAGACCGAAAAAATGATGATGGGATGATTGATGGAATGAAGAAAGTGGGAGAATACCGAGAAAATCCACGCACGTGATGTTTGTCCACCACAAAGCCCACATGGCTTGAGCTGGGATCGAACTGATGACCCCTAGCATCAGAGGTGAGAGCTCTACCACTGAGCCACCGCGGCCCTTGATCATCTAGAAGGGGTTCTCTAAGTGGTTTTCTAATGGGAGTATGAGGTTTTCTAGAAGAAGCTACTGTTTTTGTCATATTCACTATCATATTTCCACTCAGATGCTTATCTGACTACTACACTATCATCGTTAATAAAAACTTGAAGTACACAGAACCTATGAAACTTCATTTCAAATTGTCACAAATGCACAACTTTAAAATGTCACCTCGCAACTACAAACTCTTTAGGAAAATGTTCTCTCCAGTTGGTTTGATTCTTTGGCGTGTGACAAGTACACTCTGGGAATTCTGGACACACATCCTTCGTACGCACATACACTAACCTACTTTAACCAGAAAAGAACTTGCAAATGAAAGCCAAAGCGGCCGTCATCCTGAGCTATCCGTTGTGGAGGTTTAACTGAAAGCATGCTTGTTAATTAATACAGACGGAACAGAAAAATATCTCACGTTATTTCCCGAAAGACGTGATTATCACATGCTCTCATTGCAGTCATTAATACGGCCTAGTATATATGCGGAAAATTGTTGTCAAAGCACAACGAATATATTAACAGACGCAAAGTAAAGGAAGAAATTTTTAATTAAAATAGCCATGATAAGGGTGGGTGGGGTGGTTAGCGCTTATAGGACAAAGATCGCTGGTCGGGAAGAGAAGTTTTTGGCATAAAGAGGACTAATATAATACACTGGGATCGGTCTTGTGCATCTAGGTACAAAACACATATCTAGCGAATGTACCTAGGTACATTTCAAATATAGTGCCTAGTGTATGTTATTAGGTACTTTTTTTTACTGTACCACAATATATAAGGTACTTTCTTAAGTACTTAAGCTAACTGACGAAACAAAAATTTCGAAACGATAAAATTTTATTAATATGAAGGAGGAGAGTTTCTAATGTTAGGTTGGTAACAATGTTCCCTGAACGAAGTAAAATATTTGGTTCATTTGTCAGTATAAAAATTTCGGAATCTTCTAACTGCGATTTCTTTTATATACACCCTCCCTTCCAAAAGAAACCGAACGTTTTAAAAAAACAAAAAAAAAACAATGTACATTTTGGAACAAATCATTTTTATTAATCAATGTATTCCCCTTCTGCATCGATACACATATTTGCACGCTCCAACAAGTTGTCAAACGACTTCTCCATGTCCTTTATTGGAATGGTCTTTAGGACGGCGGTCGTCGCCTTCTCAATGGCTTCAATCGATGCGTGCCACTTTCCTTTCATCGCCAAATGCAGTTTCGGGAACAGATAGAAATCGCACGGAGCGAGATCTGGTGAATAGGGCGGATGATGCAAACGAATGTGATTTTTGACCAAAAATTCAGTTACAAGTCGCGAACGATGTGATGGTGCATTATCGTCCAAAAGAGTCCAACTGCCGATTTCTCGATATTCGGGCCGAATACGACGAATTCTTGCCAGCAAACGCTTCATGACGCCCAAGTAAAACTCTCCAGTGACTGTCTGGCCGGGCTGAACAAATTCTTTGTGGATAATTCCTTTTGAATCGTAAAAACAAATCAGCATCACCTTAACTTTTGACTTCACCAAGCGACTTTTTTTTTTGTGGTCCTTCATCCGGCGCTCTCCATTCAGCACTTTGCCGCTTTGTTTCGGGCTCATATTCAAAACACCACGTCTCGTCACCAGTTACAATCGATTTCAAGAAGTTTCGATCCTGCCGAGCACTTTTAACAATGTCTTTGCAATGCGCAATTCGATCAACTTTTTGGTCTTCGGTGAGTTTGTGTGGTACAAACCGCGAATTAACCTTCTTAAGGCCCAAAACTTCGGTCAAAATGCGGTATGCGGTTGTTTGAGGAATGCCTAATTCCATTTCAATAACTTTCACCGACAATTCACGCACTTTTTCGATGTTTTCTTCCGATAATCCGGTTCTGGGACGGCCTGATCTTTCGTTATCATCCAGCGTCTCTCTACCCGATTTGAATCGCCTGAACCACTCGTAAACTTGCGTACGGGATAGACACTCATCACCATATGCATTTTGTAGCATTTGGTGCGTTTCAGTAAAAGGTTTACCCAGTTTAACACAAAACTCAATTGCAGCTCGTTGTTTGAAACTCATTTTCCGACCGATGTACACAACACACTGACAGTTGAAACGCAATAACTTTGTTGCCGTGCATCCAAATGTCATGACATTTATACCAGTTGTCAATGAGGGACTACGCCATCTACCGGTAAAATATTACAACAGATGGCACTAGTGGTACTATTTGTTTTCAACAGTTCGGTTTCTTTCGGAATGGAGGGTGTATATAATAAATCACAGCCATATTTAATCCACTACTGGATGAGGCCCCTCCCCGGAGGGAGGAGTTTGTCTTTATATATATTAAAGTTAAACCTATTGTTAGAAATATCTTCATTAGCAGGCAATGGCCGAAAAGCTGATATTCCCGTTTATCTAGAGAAAAAAACAATAACAAATCTTTCAAACCGAGCCGCCGTAGCTCAGTGGCAGAGCGCTGGCGTAGCCTTCGGGAGGTCGTGGGTTCGATCCCAGCGGCCGACCATCCCGACCGAAGTTTTTCCTCAGTCACACCAGGTAAATGCCGGGATGGCACCTTCAACATAGGTCCTGGTCGACACCTTCCCGAATCCTTTCCCCTCCCCTATCACGGTCTGAATCTTAAATGCCTAAAGGGAAATAAAATTCAAATAAAAATCTTTCAATTTTCTACTTACTTTAAAACATTCAGGGTACAGTTATACCTCCGTTTAATCGTTTATTACTGGATAACAGATCTCGTCATGTCGAACAAATAGATGTTTTGAGGATTTTTCTTAACCCTCTTCGGGATAAACTATCTGTTTTGGATTAAAAGTGCTTGAGAGATGTGCCTTAGTAGAGATATGTATTCCTTACTCATATTTTCTCAGAATCGAATCAGTACAGGGAAAAGAAGGAAGGCAGGTTCATAGTGACTACGGTTTTCCAGGAATTCTCCTGTTTTACCAGGTGGTGAATGTTGATATACCTCAAACAATTCCAGAGGCTCGTTACTAGCTACAATCGGGGCTGAAGCTTATGATTTACTTAATGATGCCTGTGTACCCCAATTAAAGTATCTCAAAAATCGTACTCAGAAATCAAAGAAACACTTACGGATCATTTTAGGCAGAAACATAGAGATTGTAGAACAATACACTGAAATTTGAAATTATTTAAGGTCTTTAGGCAACTATGGCTCAGGCCATATGGATGATGATGGGATGAATTGGTGCAATGAAGAAAGTGGGAGGAAACGGGAGCACCCCACAAAGCCCACATGGTCTGAGCAGGGATGGATCCGACGACCCCTAGCACCAGAGGTGAGCGCTTTATCAACTGAGCCACCGTGGCCCCTAGAACGGTACATGTTTCACCTGATAAAGCAGACGGGGCTCCAGAAAATTCAATGTGCGCATACTAAAAAAGCAGGTTGTATAATGTGAGTACGGGGATGTAATGATCTTTTCAAGCTAGAGTCTGTACTAACCCTGTAATTAACATAGAGTTTACATATGTAACCTCACTCTGCCCTTCACTTCCAGTTGTACTGCTTTCGGTACACTCGATCAATTGAACCTCTACCTGAGTTGACAATTCCTAGATATTAAGGACAATGTAAAGCAAAGATCTCCGACAAGAGATGGCAGCGCTATCTCCGTGTACGTCTAATGTATTTTTATTGTTGCTCGAAATTTCAATGCTGCTCCTACTAATTCAAGCCTAGGGAGTTCAAACTTTCAGGGAAGAAAGTTCATAACTAATTCAAGTGTTCTCTCCGTGCCTATTTTTCATTTTCTTTCTTATTCATTGTTGAAATCATTTCATTGTTGTTATGCCTATAATAATGCTCTTTCAACAGTGAACAAGGAAGGAAATGAAAAATCGGCACGGAGAGAACTCTTGAATTAGATATAAACTTTCTTCCCTGAAAGTTTGAACTCTCTAGGCTTGAATTTGTAGGAGCAGCATTGAAATTTCGAGCAACGATAAAAATACATTAGACATATATGAAGATAGTGCTGCCATCCCATGTCGGAGATCTTGGCTTTCCATAGTCCTTAATCTCTGCATCATCTTCCATTACTATGTACGACGACGACATTATCCTCCTACATTACTATGTACGACGCTCATCTCTAATTGCGCCTTAAGATTTTGA
The DNA here is from genome assembly GCA_022664845.1 of Lepisma saccharinum. Taxonomy (NCBI): domain Eukaryota; kingdom Metazoa; phylum Arthropoda; class Insecta; order Zygentoma; family Lepismatidae; genus Lepisma; species Lepisma saccharinum. The sequence goes on from JAGDQP010011727.1 coordinate 50,295, forward strand.
TATGACAATTGAAGTCGCTTATACACTTTGTTTATCAACTGCGAAATGTGAAATTTTTCTGACCAATATTGATAGCTATTTCATATGGTTCCATGCATTTCTGTTCAAAATACACTGCTACAAGATTATTGTAATATGCAATATTAGTTGAGTTTAATTCAATCGCCGATTCACAGTGATACTTGACCAAATCGAAGTTACCTAACCTATATGCCTCCTTACCTAGATAAAGGTCTAGTTGCTACCATCCCTTACCCACAGTCTAAAAAAGATCATAGCTGAAGATTCATAGATGTAATTTAAACCTAACCTTTATTTTTGTACCAAGTTGTGTTATTGTAGTTTAACTTTGTGGTGGCTCTAAAAGTTTTAAACATGTTTTAACTAGTGTTTATCATGATAACTATATTGATATCAAGTACTAGAAACATTTAAATGTGATTTTCGTATCAAACAAAGACTTTGTCAAAAAGTTGCAAATATGTCCGCTAGATGTCACTACTATATAACATGCTATTTTTTATTAGGTTTTCCTACCTTTTTAATTATGTTAATTGGTTTTAATTGTTTCTATATCGATCATTATTTTATTTGGATATTAATGCTAAGATTCTAAACGTTTCCAAGCAATATTATGAACATTATAATCTATTAATTATAAAAATTCGTATTCAAATAATTAACTATTATAAAGTACACAAGACCATGAGTTCTCTGAGAGAGTTCTTGACGTTCCATTTTATCATAGTTTTAACTTGTTTGTCTTCATGTCGCTATTAAGATTCTGGACTGATATGCTCCATGATCAGAGGGGACCAAAGAGCGAGATTTCAGGAAAACAATAGCCATTGGTTGGGAGGCGCGTGAAGTCACTATACGAACCGATGAGTGTGTGCTTGTAGCAAGAGCATACGGAAGTCTATAATAACGATGGATATAAAAGGAATTTTGCACCTGATGATTATTTGTTATGAATAAAATACTTTTTTAGAACCTTAATATCAACTTTAGAAATATTTCCATTGCAATAGAGATATAGATAGGATAATGGTTATAGTCTTATGTTTATGTTTATAGTCTTATGATATGTTTATGTTAAGAATAAACATATCTGTACTTCCTTTCGGCTACTATTTGTGACCTAGACTATTAAGTATATGATCAATGTGCTTGCTATTTTTAAATCAATCAATCAATCAATCTAATCTATCTATCTATCTATATGTCTGTCTGTCTATCTCACTCACACACACACATACACACACTCACACATACAGATGCTTATCAGAATAATGGAAACACCTGTAGTTGGCAACACGTCAGATGTATGGGTTGGCAGTGGTGTCGTGGCGACCGCAGCGCCGGACTGCTGGTGGTGGTGTGTTAGGTCGGTCTTCATACTACGTCAGGCGTCGTGGAACAGGAGTGTGCAGTGGCTGCAGCAGACGGAGGTAGTGTAAAATGGGAGACCTCTCAGAGTTTCAAAGAGGGCAAATTGTTGGTGCGCAGTTATGAGGAGTGAGTGTGACGGCAGTGGCTAGTGTGTTAGGTGTGTCGCCAGGGACAGTGTCGAAGGTGATGACGGCCTACACAACACACGGGAAAACCACATCGGGGAAGCGGAACAGTGGGCGGAAGAAAAGCATCAGTGACAGGGCACGCCGGGTATTAAAGCGCATTGTCACGCGGAACCGCCGTGCCACTGCGGCGCAAGTGACGGAGGAACTCAATCAGCACCTCCCCCAACCTGTTTCGACAATCACAGTCCGCCGCGAATTACATGACATGAACTTACGGGGTCGTGTTGCACGGGCCAAACCTCTCATCAGGGACCAGAACGCTTTAGCACGCCGCAAATGGTGCCGCGACCATGCAACTTGGACCGTTGACGACTGGAAACGTGTGGTATGGTCGGATGAGTCACCATTCACCCTATTCCAAACCACGGGC
>JAGDQP010011728.1:0-23867 GCA_022664845.1 Lepisma saccharinum
CAAAGTTTCTGTCAGGGTAAACGAACACGTTCGGGATGCCAAACACTCATACCCCACTTCAGGCTTATCCCAACACCTAAAAAACACACAACATAGCATTACTGATGTATCCATTGTTCATAAAACAAATTCGGTTATTGAAATGAACATATACGAAAGTGCGTATATTCTAAATTGTAAACCAAAATTAAACATAAATAGGACCAATGGACAAGAGCTGGATTCCAATACTTAATAAAACATTCGATTGCCACAGATAACATTTTATTTATTCGCCACATTCAGGAGCGTTTGTTGTTGTTTTGTTTCTTGTTTTATTTATACTTCACATTCATACACATTCGAGCACAGAAGTGACGTGACAGTCTGGCAACACTGTTATTATACTCAGTGAGTTTCAACAAGCAGTTCATCATTCTCAACCTTACTCATCACCTTATTACCTATCCTTTTAATTTTCCCATCGTTTGACAATGCACCGACTCGCGAAATGTATCACGATTATATTTATTTGTATGTGGCTATTATACGAGAAAATTTGCTGCACACCAACAAGTAAGAAAATATTAAGGAAATAATTTATATATAATAACAAGAAGCAAACTAGCACCTTATATTTTAGAAACAGACCTAAAATTAGTCATTACAGTGTCGCAACTGAGGTATGAGTTTTTCTTTCAAACACCTTCCACACTTCACTATAAATATTATAATAAACATTTCTTCTCAATACTTAACAATTCCACAATAAACAGAGAAGAAAGAAGGAATTTCTAGATATATTTTTTTCTTTTGAGTGAAACTTTCTTTTAAAACTTTACAGGTAGTTTCTGTACCACCTCTTTCCTACTTTGCTCTGATTACATAGGCACTACAAAAATTAACACGTTTCCCCCACAAATATTCATGCTATTTATTTATATCACATCATAAGTCACTCATTATATTAAGTAAAATTAAACAGAAAGAATGAAACTCATTTGGGAAACGTCTACAAAATCACAAACAAAATGCTGACTAAGTTCAATTAATTTATTAAATCCCATAGTGAATTTCAAATTCCATTCATACATCCTAGGTGACTGTTAATCTTTTCAGTTTATTTTAAACAAGTATTCATGGTGCCGTTAACTCAAACTTACAATAATTTCCCCGAACTGCTCGAAATGTTTCCTTAACTCCGGGGCTGTAATATCCTTTTCTAAGTTGCCAATGAACAGTGTTCTTGTAGCTCTAGGATTGAACTCATCCAACTCTGATTCAAATGGCCTGAAAAAAGGTAAATCAAGAATTAACAATGTATGGAACTAAAATATGATCTTGTTTTTTTTTCCTATGTATGGTAAGGAAGCGAAAACCAACAAAACAAGACGAAGATGTATGCGTAGCTCATTACGCAAAAATATTATATGTAATTTAATCATTTCTAAAAATTCAAAAATTGTAAAAGGCCTACCTGGACACAATGCTAAAATAGTAATCGCATCTTATTAAGCTTTAATATTAAACAGTGCTTCAGCTCCTTAAAAGGCACAAGTTGAAAGCTTACTGTTAGTAATCGTTACTTAACCACTAAGTTCATGTAAACGCAATATTTTCCTTCATGCGATCTTGCAGTTCAGCGGCCGACTGTGCATCGTAATGAGTTAGTTCGCTTAAGTTAGTTTGGTTAGGTAAAAAACTTAAGTTAGGTACTATTAGCTTGGATGTTCCAAAAGACAGAGCTATTCAAATTGAAGACATTTTTTTTAAAAAAATATTTCTTGGGAAGTATGAAAATTAAAATAATATCTACCTGAATCACCAATAGATACTCTACCATAGAGAAGACATAACCACATTCACAGTACATTGCTGATTTACTTAACAACACACATGGTAGAAATGCAATTGCTTACACTTGAACGAACTTTCTTATATTTTTTTCACTGTACACATATCTGCATATTGTCTCCATATTCCAATAGACAGATTATTTAATTTTATACATTTGCTAAATATGACACTTGAGCAAATTCTTTCTTATAATTCGTTAAAAAAAAACCACAGCGACTAAACAGTTCATTTGGAAGTCGCATTTCCACTATTCCATGGAGTGATGAATGAAAGGAAGCTATTTCTATTCCCTTATAATTACAGATTCAAATTGTCATAGTTAGAATTCAGTGGCGGAGTAGAGCAGAACTGAACATGTGAAAAAGACGCATTATTAAGAAACGAGTCGGGTAAAAGGAAGTTACTTTTATTTAGAACAGGACAAGAGGAAACTATATATGACTTGCCTTGAACACTAGGCCATCACCGTATATTTAATTACCAAAATACACACTAATAATAATAATAATACTGGCTAAAAGGCAAGCCCTTCCTATGCTCTAAACTGGATTCATTAATGAGAGAGGACTACCCATAGCAGACCCGTCATTTTAGATATAGAAACTGTTTTCAAACTGAAACCCATTATTGCGTAGACAAAAACTCACTATATTAATTATTTCTACTATTTCCAAGTATGTATGGCCTGTTTTCTTTAAGATTCCGTTCATTCTAGGGTATTTCACACACGTAGCACGGGTCAGCCCAACACCCTTGGATCACTTTTTCCCCAGCACAATTCAACCCAGTTTGATTTACCCATGTTCTCATAATGGGTGAAAGGTTTCAAAATTTCACAAGCCATACATCGACTCTACCCGAAGTCGATTCACCATGCACTCTAACTTACTGAACATTTGGGTTTACTTTTAAAAATTCTTGTCAAATTATTATTGTTATTATTTAGTAACTTTTTTACTTCGGCCCTCTCGATTAAATGTAATACTAATTAAAGTCCACAAACATTCATGCACCAGGCAAGATTCGAACCCGCGAACTTCACGACACTTCATAACACCTTTGACCACACGACTACCGCGGTCGGCTCAAATATCCGTGTTTGGTGCCTTCCATTTCAATTCAGGCAGAACATGTACCATCATCATCTCCGATATTGCTTAAACTTTTTTCATGGAAACTATACGTGTTTTTAAGGGACCCGTATTTTTTTTGTTTTGTCGAAAAAAAATCACGCCAAGTAATTAATTGGTCATCAAAGACGGCAAGTACAATTTATGAATTGAAGCCAAAATGGAAAATGGTCAACTTCGGAGCCCAACCATTCAGCTATGGAGACAGGTAGAGTTATAATTCTTGTTGTGGTATATACAAATGGATGGATGTGCTAAAACTATATTTTAGTATAGTTTGGTTTCCGCATGCGGATCTCTTTTAAAATTAATTAACAAATGAACGTCAGTTTATCTGAAAAGTCGATGTTTGCTATATTTTTCCGAGCACTTCCGGTTCGAATTTTAAAATTCTGTTTTTACAGTTTGAAACATCTAGTTACCCCCTTTCTGAAACAAATTTTGTATCGTTTCCGTGGCCAACCGCTTTCTTGAAAAAAAATTGGCAAATTGTCAAAAACCGCAATTTTTGGACGCCATTTTCTCGAAAACCCCACTTTTTAAAAATCTGATATTTTGTCAGGTTGTTTACTTTTACATGAAGAATAAACATACCACAGCTCATTCTCGACCAGTGCTTCACGAATTAACTACAGTCTTTTGAAGCGGATTTTCTTTAAGTGTGATGCCCCAGTGGGCAAGACGGAAACAATAATACGGCGATAATTGGATCGTAGTTGCGTCTTATGTTCATTAAATTAAAATTAAGAATGTTTTTCTATGTGCCTTTTATTTATTTTTTATCAGACACTCGAAATTTGTGAAATTATCCCCCTTTAACCATAGTGATTCCGCCAGGATTTTCAGTTTGGGGGGTGTAAAGTCAAAATTGGGAGGGAGTTTTGCACGCTAACTATAGATTTTTTACCGCAAAAATCATAAAAAGTTAGAGGCTGTTATCGAGAATTTGCGGGTGACACCTCCACAGGTGGGTCTGGCGGAATCACTGCTTTCCATTTCTCATAATCCCGTATTCTTAAATAGCCGTTTCCCTTTTCTTGCAAACTACGGACAAGCTGGATACTTCACTGCATGATGATTGATCTAAAAAGGGTGACATTGTGGCAAACGGAAATTTCCCGAATTAAAGCTGGTATAGTAAAGGATGCAGGTTTCCGGAAGAGCATAAAACAAATGAAAATAGGTGTTTTTGTGACTATCGACAATGTGGTACGAGTTGTCAGTGCACCTACACTTGTGGGAACAGCTGCACGGTTACATGCTGTTAACGAAGAAGACACTAAGCAAACTAAAGATTACTTCAATATGAAAAATAAATATAGTGAAGTTGTTTCAGACGAAGTTTCCAAGTTAACTTAAAAGGCAATTTCTGTGTTTCGTTCCAAAATTTTGATCTCAGGTTCTACGTCAGATCTTCCAGGTTAAGAATACGGGAGGAGGAGGGGGAGGGAATCATTTCACAAATTTCGTGTCTCCTCGATAAAAAATAAATAAAAGGCACTTACAGAAGCCTTCTTAATATTTATTTAATAAATATAAGCCGTAACCACGATCCAATTATCGCCGTATAGTAGACTCGGGATTATCCGAGTCCCGGTCAACCGAGCCAGTCATCGGAAGCTAAAAAATAAAAATAACGCTCTTAATACCGGGACAATTACAGCGAAAAGCGATATTTATTTGTTTGACGAGCTGTCAAGCCGTCACTTTGCGCGAAAATGAAGACAACTAGTTCTAAGAATTATTATCGCATCACCTAAGAGAGAAGAAAGGTTAACTCAAAAAACAACCAAAGACTTTTTTCTTTTTTTAAAAAAAGAAATAGTCTCATGTTTCTACTTGCTTACAGGTAGGTAATTCTTTTAATTTGATGATGTTTTTTCTTTCAATACATTTCAATTTTGTACATTTTCACGTGTCTTTTCGTTATTTTTACGAAATTAGCACTTAACTGTATTATCCGAAATTTTCCCGTATCCAAGGTGGTCTCGGTCCCAACTACCTCGGATAATCGCGAGTCTACTACATTAATGTTTCCAGTGTTGCCAACTCGAACATCGCACTTAAGGAAAATCAGCTTACTTCAAAAGACTTTAGTTAATTCGTGAAGCATTGGTCGAGAATGATCTTTAGTGTGTTTATTATTCATGTAAAAGTGAACAACCTGACAAAATATATATTTTTTTTTAAAAAAAAAAATGATGTTTCGAGAAAATATCGCGATTTTTCACAATTTGACAATTTCTCGAATTCTTTTCTTCTTTTTTCTCCAAGAAAACGGTTGGCCACAAAAACGATACAAAATTTTTCAGAAACGGGGTAACTAGATGTTTCAAACTGTGAAAACAGAATTTTAAAATTCGAACCGGAAGAGCTGGAAAAAAAATCGCAAACATCCGACTTTTCCGATAAACTGACGTTCATTTGTTAATTAATTTTGAAAGAAATCCGCATGCGGAAACCAAACTATACTAAAATATAGCTTTAGCACATCCATCCATTTGTATATACCACAACAAGAATTATAACTCTACCTGTCTCCATAGCTGAATGGTTGGGCTCCGAAGTTGACCATTTTCCATGGCTTCAATTCATAAATTGTACTACTTGCCGTCTTTGATGACCAATTACTATTTGGCGGGATTTTTTTTTTTCGACAAAATAAAAAAATACGGGTCCCTTTAAAATACGTATAGTTTCCATAAAAGAAGTTTAAGCAATATCGGAGATGATGATGGTATAATTTTCATTTTCTTTTCTGTGGAAGGTTTATGTAACAATAGATATTTGATTTAAGCGAGGTGACTAGCAGAGTTGGTTACCCTTGCTCAGTAAATAACATAATTCCAAAACCAAAACATCAAAATGCTTTCTAAAAGGTGTCTGAAGCACTGTTTGAACACGAAAACGAACTCTCACAAACAAGATGGAGATAAAGCTACAACTTATTGATTATTATTATTATTAATAATAATAATATAATATCTTTATTAGAGTGCTATGAACAGTACAATATCAATATAGTACTGCAATATAAGTATACATATTGGCTACAGATGTAAGTAAAGAACTGGATACAAAATAACAAAGAATATGATGCCAACTATCAAGTCATAGTTGTTGAAGGAAAAAAATCCCTTTCGGTAGGCCTACAGGCAGAGGTAAATAAAGTTTTTTTTTTTTTTATTTTCAAAGATTCAAATCTCGCCTTATATGAGAGCTATCGAGAAACTATTTATTGATTTGTAGACTATTCATGAAGAGCTCTTCAAACCCCACACAACATGTATATATATATATATATATATATATATATATATATATACTCGATTTGTTTCGTTGGTAGCGCTGTCCCCAGAACCCCGTAAGGGCTTCGCCCCTACCTTAAGTGGTTTTGAGAGGATGCGCCTCCTTTATCTTAACCAAAATCTCCCTGCAGCACTACTCAACCATGGTGTCCATCTGCACCTTCCCACGGGGAGGGTAGGTTTGCTCCATTTATTGTAACTTACTCTTGGTGGTACACATTCAAAGAAAATTTCGTTTCTCTACCTTGAATGCTTTGGAAATTGAGTTCTTGGGGCGGCCATCTTGGATCAAAGTTGACGACTTTTTGAAAGTTTTCTTATATTGTCGTGACCTACTTGTAATGGTACACCTTCAAATAAAATTTAATTTATCCAGCTCAGACAGTGTGCAAAATGGGATTTTGGGCGGCCATTTTGGATCCAAGATGACGACTCTTCAGAAATGTTGTAATATTTCCCTAAACTACTGGTCATAATGCACCTTTACGCCAAATTTCGTATCTCTAGCTCAAACAGTGTGGAAAACGGATTTTTACGTCCGCCATTTTGTATCCAAGATGGCGTCTTTGGATACATCATGTAATATTTTAGTAACACGTTATAATGTACCTTGTTACCAAATTTGATACTTTTAGCTGCAGCCGTTTAGGCTGTGTATTCTATACAACAATGGGTTCGGCGGCCATTTTGGATCCAAGATGGCGACTTTTTCAACATTTCATAATATTTTCTTGAACTATTAGTGACAATACACCTTTATGCCAAATTTCGTATCTCCAGCTCAAACGATACGGAAAATAAATTTCTTGCTTCCGCCATTTTGGATCGAAGATGGCGTCTTTGAATTCATTAGGTAACATTTTCGTAATCAAACAGTGATGATGTACCTTTATGCCAAATTTGATTTCAATAGCCCCAGCGGTTTAGGCTGTGCATTCTATACAACAATGGGTTGGGCGGCCATTTTGGATCCAAGATGGCGACCGATTTTGCTCATTAACGAACATAACCGTGCTATTAAGCCTAAAAATAATATATTAATATTTCGTTCAAATATCTTCAAAGTTATGGTCGCTAGCGTGTTTATATATATATATATATATATATATCTCCCAACCCGTCTGGTCAGCGTGGGAGCAGTAGACCAACTCCTCCCTTCGGGGAGAGGCCTCATCCACTAGTGGATTGAATATGGCTGTGATTTATTATTATTATTATTATATATATATATATCGTACCGATCCAAGGCCACCTAGATAATAAGGCCTGAGGGCTCAAATATGACGTCACCATCAGGCCATGTAGAGTTCCATTAAGATAAATTTTAGTAGTTGTTCACGCATTTTCTGTTGAAATATGAAGCTAAATAAGCCACGTACATATCAAGATACTTAGATATAAAAACTGTGTGTGTTTAATATTTCTCTATTGGAATGTCACAAATTGACGTAATCATATGAGTTTAATAAATTTCTGATCATTTAAGGATTATGTAGTAATAGCATCAAGTAGGGTTGCCACCTTTTGATGAATAAATTACGGGACGTTCGACAGAAAATACGGGATAGTAGGAAAAAATACGGGACAAATCTGTAATATCCTAAATAAAAATCGAAGTAGAGATAGTTAAGGGCTGTACTACTATATGACAACCCGCACAATGTAATACCTCCATAGTAATCAATTACACACAGAAAATGTGTTGTTTGCGAATGCTCACACCCCAAAAGGACTGGCGGGCTGAAAATGAATATTTCAATTTCCAAAACACAGTTAGCGTTAGTATCTGCACTTCAAAAAATGCCTATTAATCCAACACTTTCGAGTGTCCCTGGGCGACGACCGTTTTCGTCTTGAATAAACACTAGAAACTATGTTGATTTCGATAATTCAACACAATGGAAGTTTTGTCAATGCTGATTCATGAAAAGTGTCATGCTACCACTATTAAAGTGTTGAACACCGAAATCACACAACAAAGGGTTTTGGTTTAACGCAAAAAGTGGCCGAAAAGTATTGAATTAACACATTTATTCATTAATTAATGTAGGAGTTATTTAAAATAAACTCACAATTTATACGTTATCCTAGAGGCAGAAAAATTGTAATTAAGATATAGTTGACTGCGAAGTTGTAGCAGATGTGGCAAAATGCTCCAGAAAGATAATATTACGTCACTAAATAGGTTGGACCCAAGAACTCTCCCACATCATGCTGTCACTTACCATATTTTAGGTTAGGTTCTAATAGTTCAGTTAGAAACGTAAAATAGTTGCTTCAAGTTTACTTTCTTGCCTTTTTGTTAGGTATGGGGAAGTTGGGTTAAGGTAGGTCATTATGCCATTAGGGAAAGTATCAAGAGTTCGTTCTAAAAAACCTAAACATATAAAACAACAATAAAATACCATTTGAAAATATTTTGTAAACAAAAGCAGTAAACCTAATTCTTTATAGGACAGTAAATTATCTACATTTAGTTATTTGCAAATTTTTCAACTTTCGTTAAGGCTATATTAGCTACGCATACGATAACTTAATTGAGTTACTTTCAGCCGTTTTTAGATTTACTTGATATTAGGTTAGGTTAAATTATATTATGTTTTACATATGCTAACCAATTAGAGAGAATCTTGAAACTTATAATGTACGTAGATCTTTCCTTTTCGAGTTATATGTCCCTGCAAGTAACGATGATCCGATTCTGTTGCATCATTTGTCACATAATCGATTCACCGTTACGTAGAGCATTGAGTCGTAACTGTGAAATGCCTATAATCCTAAAAGGAAGGAAGCTGGACGTGCTCCGGTTGTGAAAAGGCTACATTAAGTAGTTTCACTTTTTCACTAAGGGCTGATATTCAAACACGCTTGCATTGCCTGCTTTGCTTGAGATTTGGGTGAATATCCCATTGAAACACGTGGTTTCGTGGTGTAGTTTTATTAGGTGGTGTAACACGTGTTTCAATTGGCTATTCACCCTAATCGCAAGCAAAGCACGTAACGCAAGCGTGTTTGAAAATCAGCCCTAATTCCCATATTATTATACTTGTATTGACTGGTTGAAATGGTCCATTTGGCCCGAACCATTCCTCGTGAAGACGAAACCGAATAAAATAAAAAAGAATAAAGAAGTGACTAGTAACTATAAACCATATATGCGTTAATCTGTATTTGTTCCCAGATTACCCAAAATAGCGTAGGTTAGGTATTTGTTAGTTTATGTACACAAAAATTAATTAAGTCGTCGTTTGCTTAGCTCATGACTTAATTCGTTATGAATCGGGCCTAGCATTCTTACGTTAGGAGTGGTTCGTGTATCGAGAGTATGTGAAGTCCACCCTTAAGTTTTCGTGTATTGCCTAAACATACGTTAGCATTACGTTCAACACAAAATTTTATTTGCGTTAATGGACTGACTGTGAGTATGCTTGCACCTTGCAATAATTGGAACGATCCAAATTGACCACATTGAACGGGAATTATTTACAATAGTTTCTTTGTTTATATATCACTGACTTCATGTTTTGTAAACTTAGGTTAGATTATGTTATAAATACTAGCTAAACTTATGCATATGTAAGAGAAACTCCAACTGAACTGTTAGGTGCAAGGTATACCCAAACCGTATACGATAGTGAGAACTGTTTCTTAGTGGCCGGTATAAAAAAAAGTCTAAAGGCAATAAATAAAATTCAAATATATTTATTTGTAGGATTGACACCATTACACGAACACAAACTACTAAGTAATTCAATCATCAGTAACTATATATCACTATGTTTATTTCAGTAATGAATTTGATACGTGAACTACATTAAACGTATTAGTTAGAATGACACAAAACAAACGCAATACCTATATTTATACATACTCTAGTATAAGGGAAAATTATTAAGTTTTCCTTTGGCATTGGACTTTTCTAGCGATGTAGTAAGTTAGCATCCTTAGGCAAAGAATAAATTAATTTTCTGTTATCTTAGTGAACTTACGTTACAAAATAGAACATAACAATTATTAACCATGTTTGTTTATCTATTCTCATTAAAAGTAGGAAAGAATATTCCATAAATTGCGATATAGGAACACACATTTCATACGTCCCACTGTATCGTATATACTCTATCTTGGCCTCCCGGAAGTGACGTATTCAAGGCGGATTGGTTCAGCTGTAAAGCCTTATATTTCTCGGTAGCCTCGACCGATCTGAATAGGTAGATTTTTCTTCGAAATCTACCTAAAAAAAGGATTACAAAACTACAATAATAATAATGATAGCCGTAAATTATTTTTGTAATCACAACTCTTAGGTACTATTATTTACTTCTAGAAGGAAAGGACACACTGAAGTATAATCATTATTGACGACAATATACGTCTAAGGTAATTCTTGCTAGCAATTTCTGTTATATGGCGTTAAATGTACACCCAAAGTTGATGTTTGCATTATTTCGGATAAGAGAAGATCAGAATACGATGCAAACTCATGGGGTCATGTAAGTGGAACAACATACACACGCTCTGAAACAATGTGTCCTTGCACTCGTATCCCCCCATCTCAATTAATTTTAAATCACATTCTGCATTGATAGTACGCATCCGATATAACGCCATTAAAAGCTTAGGAAGTATTTAACGCCATGTAACAGAAGTAGCTAATTTATAGGATTCCCAAGTGCGGGAAGCATATAATTTTTTTGCGCCCTGAAATTCATATAAGCTGTATCTACAGTGTAATAGGTTGAACTTTGTGACATCACAGTGACTGTCACGTTCAGGAACGTTTGAGAGGTGGAACTGATTCACTCACTCTGCTACGAATTCTGCAAGCAGAGGAATCATTCTATGGCAAGCCTAAGCTCGTTGGTGTGCGGTTTGACCTGAAGATGAATCATCTCATCCCATTCTTTGCGTTCGCTATGCGTGTAAGTTTTCAAAAAGAAGGGGACGGGGAATTTTGACACTTTCACGCTTTCTGCAGCTAATCGAAAGCATTTAATAACTATGAGAGCGTAGAATTGAAATTGGAAGTGCTATGAATGTGATGATGGATCAATAATGTTTTAAAAATATATATATATATATATATATATACAAGAATTACACTTTGATATGAATGCCGCAATTTTTAGTACATAGTAGAAAAAGTGTGGTTGAATTAATTTCAATGGACTCATTTTTTTTTTCTATCCACTTCAACTTTACTTTATTAGTTCGTCTGTCTGTAACGTCGGCTAGCGTCCCAACCAAAAAGGAACTTATCTTTCACTGCGTAAGTCGACTTTTGTCGACGGAAAGAAAATTTCTCTAACCAGCGAATGTCGACTATAGTCGAAGTTTGTAAACATTTTAGTCCATATCTTGGGCTTGTTGCGAGTATTCGCCCAAGGTTTCCCGTGCAATTTTTTGCGTTCTAATGTTTTCGATAGTGCTGCCATCACACGGGAACTCCTTAAACTAACAATGTAAACAAGAGGCAATTTGTAAACGAAGATAAAAACTACAACGGCGTTGCAGGAACATATTCTACGTCTCAGTATTTTTATTTGTGTTTGAAAATGGCTAATGTGAGGAAAAGAGAATTAGATAAAAAGGAAATAAATAAACTTTTAGATGATGACACACATTTTGTTTATGACGAGAAATGGGTAGCCGAAATGAGTGAAGGTGAAAATAATTCCTTGGGTTCAGATTCTGTTTTGAGTGAAGATAGTGAATGACTCGTTTATGAATGAGATCGATGATGTGTGTGATACGAATGCTGAAGATCAGTGGGACAAGATCAAAGATCCTCAAAGTGCAGTTATACAGTCTGACTCAATTCCTCCATTCAACACTACCAGTCAATAAAGAACATAACAGATCCTGGTCCTTTAGAATGTTTCCACAAACTCTTACCTGAAGAAGTGTTTACTCATGTTGCTAATGAAACCAATAAGTATGCAGATCTATGTCTTGATTCTACTGTTGAGTATCCACGTCGTTCACGGTATTGGCAATGGAAAGGAGTTAATGCAGATGACATAAAAGCTTTCGTTGCCCTTGAAATGGGTATGGGGTTGTGTAAGAAACCCACTCTTGATTCATACTTTCAAGATACCTTAACGTTGACAGAAGATACAGGATTCATAAAACTAATGTCAAGAGATAATTATTTGTTGTTACGATTCCGTGCTTCAGAGAGTATCACACCAAAGAAAAATTCCACAAGAAATGCATCTGTTGAACTGTAGGAAATTGTGGAGCGTAACATTTCATAATCCACGCTTCGAGACAATGTTGTTTTTTAGTTTTGTTGAGTTCTTTGAGTTTGTATTGAGCTCCTCCTTTTTCGGCAGGACACGTAACATAATTAAAACGAGTACACAAACTCTATTTTTGTTAATTTGAGAGCCTTTAGATTAGGACTGTAACATCTATTAGTACAAAACCCCGTTTGGGGTAAAAGGAAGAGTGACGCAATAATTCTACTCACAAAAGAAGTGATATCTATTTTGCGAGTGACTTTCTTTGTGTCACTATGGAGGAAGGATACTGTCTCTTAATTTTATTACAAAGGCAATACTTTCGCCATAGTGACACAAAGAAAGTCACTCGCAAAATAGATATCACTTCTTTTGTGAGTAGAATTATTGCGTCACTCTTCCTTTTACCCCAAACGGGGTTTTGTACTGATATCACTTATTTTGTAAGGTTGCCTATAAAAAAAAGATTTAAAAAATACAGTAATTTGAATTAAAAGCTTTTTTAAATTAAAAAAAAAATATTGTGTTCCTCAGGGTTTTAACTTCCGAACTTACACAATTTTCTTTTTTTTTTTAAAAAAAAAACACTCGACCGGGATTTGAACCTGCGAACCCACGCGCCGGAGTCAATAACGCTAATTATTAGGCTACCAAGGCTTCACGCTTGCAGTGATGGAAACAGATATTTATTGGAAACGGACGGTGGTCTACAAGGACTCCTGTCTTGTAACAAAGAAAAAAATTTCCTGCTTCTAAACGTGATTTATAGCATTCTGAGTATATTGCAACGAGTCAGTAAATGTTGAATGATCTTGTTGAAGACTATTGCCTATAAAGCACAGTTTGTTTCAATTAAAGGACGAGGTGGATAACCGATAATGTATAGCATTTTTTTCTCATAGCAACAAGGGGCAGGATGCAATCCCGCGCAAAACATGCATTTATATTCTTGACAGAAAGTACATTTTAAATTACTCACCATGGGAACGTGGAGGTTAGATAAAATTAGGTACGGTCATGTATCTTTAATTTTTTCTCCTTTACGTCATGCCCAGATGAGTGGAGCAGCGGCGGAGTGTGTTCTCCGTACGGGATCGTATTTGAAAAGTGGCACACGTGTAACTATGGCGGAAGGATACAAGATCGATTTTGCTCCATATCTCGAAAACCGTAACTCCTATCAAAAATCTAAGCTTGGATTTACCTCCATTATCGTGGAGGCCAGCAATGGACCCCTAAAACCCCCCGGTACCACCCATTTGGGGCTAAAACAAAAAGACACACAAAATGGCGGACATACCTTTCTACCATTTGTGATTCGCTTAAAAAAGTCGTAACTTTTGAATCGCTCCACCGATTTTAACGTATTGAAGCGCAGAATAAGATCCAGTAAGTTTCGGCCGCCTATATGATCTGAGGTCAGTGCTATCCTAAAAAATGTGATTTTTTTTTTTCAAAGCGCCCTAGGGGGTCCCAAGGAGATCCTACCGACCCATTTTTTTTTTTTTTTTTCTGAGTCTTAGTATTGGAAAGAGCTTTCAAATGTAAGTTCAAGCATCAAAATCAGACTTATACTTCGGTAGATCCGAAACTAACTGTATACTATCTGAGTGCCGCTAATAGTGTCCTTTGCCAGCGTCACTCGCAGAACTGCCGTTCTTCATGATATTTTACAGTACTTGGTCGACTTACGCAAGAGAGGGTTAATAATTTTCCACTGTTGGTCGACTGTAGTCGACTTACGTAAGAAAGGGTTTAATAATTTCCCATTGACCTTCAACTGAGGTCACAATATATTACACTAAGCGGGAAAATGATGTGTGGGTTAGGTTTAATACACAAAAGTTAAGCTAAATTCACATTTTTAGTTTTGGGCGGAGTTTGCAATTTATAAGCTAATTTGTGTCACCTCACCTCTACAGTGAAAGGGTTAAGAATAGAGTCCAGCGACATGATTTATAGGGCAGCTTGTAATCTGATGTCTCAAAATGACATGTCCTTTTATTTTGCTTAGCTGTCTATATTGAAAGAAATACACAGTTCGGTACGCTCTCATTGGGTTCGCTCTAAGGTTATACAAGCTATATACAGTTCGGAATGGTTTCATCGGGTTCGCTCTAAGTTTATAGAATCAACTTATTCCTTCTTGTTAGCGCCCGTATGAACAGCCGGGAGTTTATCCTGTCTGTCCGCCAATCTCACTCCCCTAGACTAGAAGTCGGAGATAACCCCCACACCATTGGAATTTTGAACTTTTCAAGCCCTTAAGGCATCTGAGGCTCAGGCCGCGATAGGGTTGGAGAAAGGATTGTGGAAGTTAGACTGCCAGGGTCTATTTTGTAGGTGCAATCCCAGCATTTGTCTGGTGTGACTGAAGTAAATCCTGTCAGGATGGTCAGTCGCTGGGAACGATCCCAGGAACTCTCGAATGTTAAGCCAATGCTCTACCACTGAGCCACGGCCGCTAAATATACACCGTGTTGTATTTCTCATAATCTGAGAACTATGACTTTGAACATTGTAGGTCCTTTTCATTTGCTTAGCTTTTTCCATAGTAAGAATTGACGCTATGCCCTTAATGAACACAAGTAAAATCAAACTGATTTCAGATTAGCAGCCTCGTTTGTACGACGTTTATAACCTCGTGACGCGCATGCCCTTTGAGTTCTTTGTTTTCATAAGAAAGAGAAATTTATATTGTAGCAAAAAACTTATACGTCCGCTCTGTCGAAAACTTGTAACGCAAGAACTACTATGGCTAGAAAGGTGGTTGGAGTGTCATTGGAAAAGGTCTCGGCAAGGCGAGTTCAAACCCGTATCATTCATCCACATCGCACGGGCGATGCCAGATAGGGGGATCATTTTCAACTCAGGAACTACTAGGACTAGGAAGGTGTTGCTGGAAAGGCCTCGCTGAGATCAGTCAAACCCGTATAGATCATACGCGCTGCAGGGAAGGTTCCGGAGATGCGAGTAGTTTATAACTTAGAAAGGTTGTTGAGATGTCGTTGGTAAAGCCTCACAGCAATTTTTTCAACAAAACATTGAACAACTTATAACTCTTTGATTTACACTGAAGTGCGTATAGTAAGAAACCATGAAGAAAGTTTTAGCATCAATTTGAACATTGCTTTGTGTAACAAAATTGAAGGTGAAATGGTGAGAAAGTCGAGTTTGCTGCTCAATGTGCTTTAAAATAATTTAAACAGTGGTGAAAGTCTGACTGTAAACGTAAGGTGAGTTTCAGTTCTCGAGTGCACGGAACTTGTCACTGTTTTCCGCTCTAGCCAACAAGCACAAAATTCAACCAATCACACTGCAGATATAGCTTTTAATGTGTATTTTGGGGCAAAAAAAAAAAAAAAAAAAAACGCGTGGGGAAAAGAAAGGATGACAGACTTCAATTGTTTTGCAATTTATACATTAGTATGATTACGGATACCATGAACATTTTCATCTTTTTATTATATACTAAAATAAATGAACTATATTCTAGTTAAGCTACAAGAATATACTGAGAGACAAATCGATGTGGTTATAGTTCAGGGATGAGCTCAAGTTGATATCAGCGTTTCTAAAAGTTTGTCGAAAGGAGAAAATGTGAATTGTATCGGTTCCGGTGCCCGATTTAAAATTCTTAGAGAGCTGGTTTTTAAAATCTTAAAAAGCGTATTTTCTCGCAATGGAAACAAGGCCTAATACTTTCAGAAATAAATTTAATTGTGTCTGCGAGAACTAAGAAACGGGTAAAATATAGCGTGACATTTTGAAATGAAATATGAGTATTTCCACATGACAAAGTTTTAATTTTACTTACTAATACTACTACTACTACTACGCATGTATAAGGATAGCAATGTCCTTATGTTTAGTAACAAAAGTCACAATTTCTTATCGCCTGTTTCTGAACGCCACTATATTTAGGGTGGTCATTTGTGCCGGACAGTCTTGCTTTTAGTTCTCTCATATAACTGATAAAAAAATATTATACTTTCCATCATCTAATGGTTTTAATCTCAGATACTTTTTAAGAATTTGTAAATTTTGAGTAAACTTTTACTGAATTTCAGGATAGTAATTTTTTTAGATGATACATAACTTTCCAAAAAAATCTAGATCTGTTGGAAAAGACTCTCAATTGCCTGACGTTTCCGAAGTTAAGTCCAAGCTCCAACTTTGTTTTAACTTACAAGGATTGAGTGGGAATGGAGCGTACAGTTTTTTTTTTAAAGCTTTCCTGCAGAACAAAGTCTACTGAAAAAGGTTCTAGAAAGAGAAAAATATCAATAATAAGACAAACAACTATAGAATTTCACTACCAACGTAAGTTCATAGCTGAACTAGACCAATGTTGCTGATGGTCTTGTTATAGGCTGTTTTGAAACTAAACGTGCTGATTACTCTGATGGTTCGAATTAATTACGTTTCTAATTCTTTTGTATTTTATACATATTTGTTACTTCAACCTACTTATCATTTAACAATCACAATGCAAGCTATGGTTAATTTTAAAATTAGTCCCACATTATCTTGCATTTCAATTCCATTTAGCTTGACAAAGTGTCCTGCTTTTTAACTATCCTTCAGTGGACCCTAGTCATGTTTTGGGTACAATTTAATTACAATTCGATAGTAACAAAACAACCGAAGCGCGTACCTAGCCCGGCTTAGCTCGGTCTAGCACGTATATTAAAGCGTGTGGCTCGCATTGACACGACTCAACCACACACATCAGTTTCCAGAGTCGACGCGGTCCGCACACGGAAAGAGGAGGTCTGTGTGAAAACGCTACGGCCAGGTCAATCGGTATTGCAGGGAATATCTCAACAATGCCAATGAATGCCACCTTGATAAAGTTCACATTGATTAAAGCCGAGGTTTGAAGTTGAACTGAAACCCGTATATTTAGATTTACTTTTAAGTTACAACAAATCAAATATTATAGGTATGCAGATGATAACGATGATTCTGTATAAAGATGATGACCAACTTGAATTATTATTGAGCGAACTGAACAAAATACATCCAAAGATAAGATTTACAAAAGACTAAATTGAATGTCAGAGAATTGTGATTTTCATTAGCTTGATTTCAAACTACGATTTATAAAAAAATTCTACAACAGACGAAATGTGTATACATTCAGATTCAGCACATTCTTTGCAGATGTAGCATAATATTTGGTTCAATTTCTTTTTACGAGCATTGAACATTTGTACTGACCCAGTTGATTTAGAAGACGAAGTTGATTTCATTATTACCTTAGGTCAAAAAAGCTGTTACCACTGAAATGGTATTATAAAGCAGAACAAAAATTAAAATCAAAAGAATGCGAGCGTTAGTAATACAAAACGTGACAAAAAAAAATTGGATCGGCGTTCTTCTGTACCACACCATTACTAACAAATTTAAGGAGATATTGACGAAACAATCTCAAGCAGGCTATAAAACATTCAATAACTTTGAATAAACATTTCACAGAATCTAAAGTTTTGGCCACATGCCAATGCAAGAAGCAATACATTGGCCTGACAAAAAGATATATCCAGGTTAGAGTTAGGAGTATATTAAAGATGCGAAAAACGGAACCCGGTCCCGGCATTCAAAAACAACTTCCCATGCGGTTTTCAACGTAAAACTGATAAAAGGAACATATTCTGCGAAAGAAAGAGTAATCTATCAGAGCTACTTAATAAAAAGATACCCAAAATTAACAAAATATGCTATCCTCTGATCAAATAAACCAGACAATACGCTTACCTTCAACATGGTAAACCATCCTCGCTGCCATCGTATCGCCTAACAGAATGGCGATTAAAATCACTACAAGTTTTGCCACAGTGTGTTGCGAAATGGAATGCTGTTGCCAGATACTAAAACAGAAGGACTTCGATGAACAACTGTGTGTTTGGTTACGTATGGGAAGTTACGTGTATAAATATGTTTATTATTATTAAAAAGAAAAAATAGAGTAAATAAATATGATGTTTTAATTTTTAAAATATGATGTTTTATTGTATTTTATTTATTATGTCAAACCACGATTTATTTAGTGCAGGTTGTTTCTTATGAATAAGGATGCTTTTATAAACTATTCGCTCTTTATGTGAATCTGATTTAAACAATATCTTGGCATCGGCTATTTCATATGTGGGAGTTTTCAGGTGTTGTGAGAGTCCAGATGTCAGAAATTCGTTCATTTTGGCATCCCTAATGTGTTCCGTGACCCTGGTGTTACGGTTCCGTTTGTTCATTCCGATGTACTCGTCCTTGCACTGCCACGTGATATGGTAAACTCCAGGGTCATAGAAAACATTATATATGTCAAAAAAGAATGAATTTCCCCATATCTGGCCTCTCAATACCTGAAAACTACCACACATGAAATAGCCGGTGCCAAGGTATTGCATAAATCATATTTACATCAAGAGCGAATGGTTTATGGAAGCATCCTTATTATATATATATATATGTCAGACCTGGTTTCTATGAGGCGGGAGACCCTCCTGAGTCGACTCAGGAGGGTCTCTGGGAAAGAGGAAAAATACCCCCAGATGTCCCCCTGCCGTAGGTATCAGGATCCCCACGTACCACTTCCCCGCCTTCCTTTAATTAAAGTAGAAAAGAAATATGGAGGGTAAATAAAAGAGGAGAAAAAGAGGCTACCCCTATGGTGGTCCCGGGTTCAATACCCTCCTGAGTCGATGGTCGGGAAACCCAGCCCTTTCCACATCCTTTCCCCTTCTACTGTCCCACGAAAGTAGAAGGGGAAGTTAGTCGGGCGAGGGTGCTCTCCAGGATTTGGGGTGTGCTTTTTCTTCCTTTCCAGCGCGAGGGACATAGTGGCCTCCCCCTTTTCTCTTCACCACTCCTGAGTCGATTCCAGCGGTCGGGTCTTCAGGACGGTCTCTACTGGCCCCCTAGTCACTTTTTCCTTTTTTGTTCGAAACAAACCTTCCACCCCTGTCTCTCGTACCCCTCCTTAGAAGTAAGAAAAGAAAGAAATGAAAAGGGGCTGAGGGAGCCTCCTTTTTCTTCTATCGGAGGGAAAATGCCGTTGGGAAAACTCTGCAGAGGAAGAGGAAAAGGAAAAGGAGAAGCAGAAGAGAGCGGGGATGGCACCTTCAACAAGGCCCTGGTGACCCTCCTGAGTCGACTCCCGATGGGGGCTCAGACCCTCACTGGGAATCGAACCCGAATCCCTTCATTACCGACGAGACCCTCGTGAGTTGATTCAGCGCCTTTTCCGTCCAGCTCCCTTCGGACGCACCCTTCCTCCTCCTTGGGCTAGCCACGCAGGGACAGGAGGGCGTCAGTGCCTGGTCAGCGTGGGAGCAGTAGACCTGAGGGGGAAGAAAAGAAGGGAAATGAAAGAAGAGAAAAATGAAGCGCCAGAGGTAACCTCATGATCCCCTCGTCTAGAGACCCTCCTGAGTGTTCTCTTTCCAAGGGGGTGGAGAAAGAAGAGTTTACCCCCAACAGAGACGTGTTCTCTTTCCAAGGGGGTGGAGAAAGAAGAGTTTACCCCCAACAGAGACCCTCCTGAGTCGAGGTCTCTCAGGAGGGTCTCGCTCTATATCGGAAACGGCGCATTTGCGAATTTCCTTACTTTTCTTTTTTTCTCTTTCTCTGTCCGGAGCTCACTTTAGCCTTCCTCCATCATACTCAGAAGGGTCAAACGCGCCATTTCCTCCCACTTTCTTCATTCCACCATACTTTCTTTTTCTTACTGTTCCCATGCTTTCGTACCGCCTTGGGTTCGATCCCTGCGGCCGACCTCGACCTTCCTTTTTTCTCTTCTTCGTTCCATCTCATATATATGGTAAATTTAAGACAAATCAAGGAGAAAAAAGGATAATACTTACAGCTTACTTTCGCATTAGATCACACACATTCACATAAAAAAGTCACTATTTTTCGTGTATTCACACTTTTTCAAGTATACAGGAAGAGAGCGAAGTTTACGTGTTCACAAAGTTGACTTATATATATAAACTGCACTAAATTTAGATCAAGGCATGTTAAATAAATCGTGGTTTGACATAATAAATGAAATTTAACATCATCATATTCACTGAAACATTTATTCATTTATTTCAACTCGTTTTTTTAATAATAATAATAATAAACAAATTTATACACGTAACTTCCCATACATAACCAAACACACAGTTGTTCATCAAAGTCCTTCTGTTTTAGTATCTGGCAACAACATTCCATTTCGCAACACACCGTGGCAACATTGCATCTACATTGTTTCCGCCCAGGACCGCTATTTTTTATTTACCTGCAAGAAAATTGACAAAGACCATATCTGCGAACAGCTTCTATTATTCCCTTAACTTTTAACCTAGCAGCCCTAGCTTTTCTCACCTGAGGAAGCCAATGTATAATTTGGCGACACTTCTCGTATTTTTAATCAACAACTGTCAGACGATACGATAGCAGCGAGGATGGTGTACCATGTTGAAGGTAGGCCTAAGATTTGGTCCTCGCCACGTAAACTCACATTAAAACCAGATTATTTTCTTTCTTGTTTTTTTAAATTCAAGTAAAATGAAAATTTGGTTTACTTTATTAGCATCAGGTTTAAAGCGTTTATAGGCACATAATCCCTTCACTTTTCACCTATATATGGATATTAATTACACTGACTGTACACAATTAAATTTTAATAATATTGTTTGATCTGGTTCCTTCTGTCACATTTTGACAATATAGTCCTTCACTTCTTAAACTGGTACATGATTTGCTAAAGATGACCACCATAGCTCTAATTCCACTGTAGTTTCGGCTCACACGTTTTTTGTTTTTATTTTTCAACTGGGGCTTTACTTCAGCGCCTTTTTATATCTATCCTGTTTGCCTAATTCCACGATTTACAACTAGTAAAGGCTTGGCCTTAAGACCGAAATTCTTCTGTCTTTATTAACATTATTATTATTATTGTGTAGTTTGAATTTTAAATAACCTGCGGTGTACAACTAAGCGAAATACTTTTATCTACATTGTTGTATGAAGCACGTCTTCGAAACATGATGAAAATGTAACGTATTGTCCAAATTTATGGTCTGGTGGATATTATAATTTGAATTTGACTTTTATTTAAAGTCTTGTTAGGCAACTTTGGCTCAAACCTTATTATCATTTAAGCTGCGTAGTTCGATGTATACTGAAGACAAATGCTTAATAGTGGAATACATTCCGTTCAAGAAAATATTCGTGAGTATGTGGTTATTGTTATGCCAACGATCAGCAAAAGAATTTACGTTATAATGTTTGTTTTTAAAGTGCTTCCTAAAGAATACTACATACAAATCCAGTCGGCCTTGTCTTCGCAATAGAACCTTCACGTTCCCGTTATAGGAAGGAGCCATTCTCGTATGGCCCTGGTTCTACCTCAGATTTGAAGGCAATGTTTGTTTTCGAAAGTGAAGTTGATACAGGTGAGAACTAGGTTAGCTAGATTTAGGAGGAAAGCTGTGTGGTTGGGTGTGAGGCCTCTGGTTGAGGACGAATTTCAAAGCAGCTAGTCCATGGACATGCGGAATGTTGGTGTACAAGAAAGTAATAAGTATAGTAACAAGCAGTATGTCGGAAGGGAAGGGCGGCGGTAATTTATGGTGTTTCAAAAAAAGTGATAGGTATCGCGTTTGTAAGCAAGCAGTGCTTAAACATGTGGTGGTTAAGGAGTCAACGAAAGCGGAAATACGTTCAGTAGGGGAAATACAGCAGGCCACAATAGATCTGCCAAAGTTACGGAGTCTGTGAATCTTTGGTAGTGGTAGAAAGTAGGAGTGTGTGTGCTGTATGGATTTAAAGATGGATTTAGGTATTTCACGGAAATTTCGGATATGCCCTCACGAGGACCGTTAATGCTGATAAATTCGGAGATTTTCTGTTGGTGGGTG
Organism: Lepisma saccharinum; assembly: GCA_022664845.1. Lineage (NCBI taxonomy): Eukaryota > Metazoa > Arthropoda > Insecta > Zygentoma > Lepismatidae > Lepisma > Lepisma saccharinum. The sequence continues at coordinate 22,428 of JAGDQP010011728.1, forward strand.
GGGTAAGGTCTGTGGTGGTTAGTTTGTAGGTGCTGGAATCAGACACCTGGAGGTAGTCAGCATTGTTCAACACTTCTGTGGTAGATCCCTTGTTGGCCAGGAGACCCATTATGTCTTGGTTCTCACGTAGCGCTACAAGAGCTTTGTGCTGGGAGAGGGTTACTTTAGGTTGGCCGGGAATTTGTTATTGGTACTTGCGAAAATTATTACGGAGATGTATCGTTCGAAGAAATGACTACTAGGAAGGAGTATGTACGTAGGAAGGAGGACCCTGCGCTGATGAAGAGCGGAAAAGTTCCAGGCTTGAATGAAGTTCACTGGAGGAATGGAACGACTTTTGGCCCAAGTAGCGCACTCTTAGTCTGCGAGCACAAGATAAAACATCATTGAGAAAAAGAAAGTGTTTATAAGCTTTAGAGGGTGAAAATATGAGCCCTTTGGACAATATATGTTTCAAGTGGAGAAAGGGAGCAGCTGGATAAGTTTAAAACGGAAGTAGCTCTGAAATCGGTCCGGGGATCAGGTTTATTCAAGGACTGAGTTCTGAGGTCTGATTGTATAAGGGAACCAAGAAAGTCTTGTCGCTTTATGTGGAGGTCTGTGTTCAATTGGCCCTCACACCGTGAGTTGAATGCGAAGGTCAGTTGTTGGTGTGGGTATAGCCAACATACTACCTAGTTGTGGCAGTTCAGTTACACGGTGAACGTGCGGAAGGACAGAGTGAACATGGAACCTCCACAGAGCGACATAAGGGCGTGTATGCTGTACGAGTTCAAACTGGGCTCAAGGGGCGGAAGATATGCGAGGCCTTTGGTGAGGGTGTCGTGACTACGCGAACAGTGCAGCGGTGGTTTACCAAGTTTAAGGACGGTAACGAAACACTCGAAGACGCACCACGTGCAGGAAGACCAACACAGGTACCAAATGAAGATCTTCAGGCAGAAATTGAGGCGAACAGTGGCCAGACATGTGAGGAACTGGGACTACAATTCAGTGTGAGTGGAGAAACCATGTCCCACATGATTTGACTCCGGGCCAGAAGGCAACGCGAGCAGACACCTGTGTTTCTTTGCTGTCTCGTCTGAGGAAGGAGTTATTTCTGGACAGTGTGTTAACATGTGATGAGAAGTGGGTCCTGTACGAAGCTTCACGGCGCCGTCATCACTGGTTAGCATCCCATGAACCGGTTCCAAAACAGCCGAAACCAGCACTGCACCAGAAGGTCCTCCGGTATGTTTGGTGGACTGCTCGCGGCATCGTGCATCGGGAACTAATACCAGCTGGTCAGAGCATCAATGCAACTGTGTACTGTCAGCAGTTGAGCCGTGTTCAAGAAAATCACAAAACTCTGGAGCCAGCACTTCTGAATCGCAAAGGGGTCCTCCTGTTACAGGACAACGCTAAGCCCCACGTGGCTAGGATGACCCGGGACACCATTCT
>JAGDQP010011728.1:23967-52244 GCA_022664845.1 Lepisma saccharinum
CCTGTTCCATTCCTTGGACAATCACCTTAGAGGACGCCAGTTAAAATCCTTAGTAGAGGTGCAAAATGCACTTGATACCTTCTTCGCTTCACGGCCCACCAAGTTCTACCGCGATGGAATCCATGGCCTTCCAGAACGTTGGTAGAAGGTCGTCGATGCTGATGGGAACTATTTTTGATCTTCCAGGTACGTTTTAGGTGACATATCGTTGTTCGAAGGTGATGGGTGAAAAAGCGCAGAACTTTCTTGCTTACCTTTATGTATTATTACCGGTAGTGTGCGTTTTAGTAGATTCAACTGAGGAAAATGAACTGTTGTCAATTAGAGCGTAAGCAGCAGAAGAATTCTCCTCGAGGCCAGCTACTTTCAGGGTCTGAGGTCTGATTCTAGCTTATTACCGGTTGGTTGAGGTTTAGGAGTCAGTACTGGTAATGGTGGTTTTCCAAGTAGGGGAACATGTTGTTTCTATAGGACAGGTAGATGACGTAAAGAGTAACCAGCTTGGAAAGCCTTGCGATAAAGTTAGATAATATATTCAGGTGTTTCTGGTTCATCAAAGGGTATAGATAATGGACCTGCGTCCAGACAATGGAAATACTACCGTACCAGTCATGTTAGCAATCTGTCTGGAAAGGAAGGAAACGTATAGTTCGAGTGGACCAATGACCAACTTGATATAAGGAAACTATGGTGAATCAACATTGCTGCGGAAAAGTACTTTTATAAACTTGTAAATATCAGTTAAGTTACTTACAAATATCTGACTTCAACATCCTCAATGTCGAATCCATCGTAAGGAACAACTTCAATTTTACACCCAAAAAATAATTTGTCCTGAGATACTTCCAGAGCTTTCTCCGCATCGTCTGCCTTTTTAAAGCACACAATTGCGTACCTGTCTCCTCCTTGGCCAACAACTTTAACCCAAGTGACTTTGCCATGTTTCTTATATTCATGATACAGGCCATCTTTTAAACTTGTATCTGAAAGAACACAAGAATTATAAAGATTAAACGCCCATCTAACACAGACACAAGAATTATAAAGATTAAACGCCCATCTAACACCTAACAGACACTATAAAATATCACAAAAAACAATATAATACAGAATAAAATTATCTGCTACAAGGAATCCATGTAAACTCTTCATTACAACTAACAGTATATAAGCGTAGATTCAGTATGGAGTTTTTACAATTTTCTCATTAGTCATAAGGGTGAACACACATACACATAACATGCTGAACAAACGTACGAATGTCGAATTGTGTAAAATATACTAACCTAATGAGAGGAAATTACCAATTGACTGCGATCAGAAACGTATTTTTCTATTATCATTAAACATCGCTTTGTACCATAAAGAATTTATAAATGACATCGAATTTTAGCACAAAATCTGCCGTGTGTGCCGATTGCAACCTCTTTGCTTCAAGATGATTTCGACAGAACAGTGTGACAAAGAAAAAAAGAGACAACTCAGAACACCGCGACTACAAATCCGAGAATCAAAACTTTGCGTAGATAGTCCGAGTACACACGCAGAACATTAAAAAGATAAATACTGGTAATTGATGCTACACTGTAACGCTCTGAATAAAATTGTGGGATAAAAATATATCATTATAAAAATCATGACGATACAATGCACTTATGAATGGAACGCACATTCTTAAAAAATGACACATCATGGTGGAAACATGTGACACACACGACTTGTGTCATTTCGAAATTAAACTGTGTAAATATAATAAACTTGGTAATCTGCATATCAAAAATGTAAATGAGTTATTGTAAGTAATGCTTGTGAATTAATGATTTTTTTTCCTTTCATATGTTATCCCCATCCCCCTTGGCCAAGGGTAATATTTTATTTCTTATATGTTTATTATTATTGGTTTATTAATATTATATGTTATGTTTAGTATCTATGTAAATTATCTTATGGTTTCTATGTTATATATTTAAACCCTCCAGAAGAGCCACAAAAGGAAAAGTTTAACAGAAAAGGCAACAGGAAGAGAACACTGAACTTTGAAAAGAAAGAAAGAGGAAAAATGTTCTTTGTATGTACTGTGTTGGAATGCTTTGCTTTATTATTAGCTGAAACCAATCCGCCAGGAGCAGAGGAGAAAAGCCTTGTTCCATACAAGGGTGCCTGGGATGGTTAATTTCGCGCCTCTTGTGGTTCTTAATAGTAATTTGAATAGGAAGTCGGTTGCAGCTCAGCTATTTCAAGGCTCCTTTCGCGCGATTTGTTACAGTGTAAAGCTTGAAACTACCGGGGTAAGAAGTCGGGAAGAACTATAGCAATTGCCCGAGATGTGATCCGTGGAAACTGTAAATAACTGCTTTGGAGCATGTGTCAGAAAATAAGTCCAGTTGAGTTCAGTAAGTTCACCAATTTTAAGCTTTTGTCTGTCAAGGGACTTTAAAATATTAAATTCGAAACTATCTACTTTTAGAGTCGTTTTTAGGGTTACCACCCGTCCGGGATTAGCCCGGACAGCCCGGGAATCAAGAGATTTGTGCGGAGTCCGGATTGGGAAGTTAAATGTCCGGGAAATCGCTTTATTGTACAAACCTCAGCATTTTATTCCGTGGGAAGTCCTTGACAGAGACATTTTATAACATTTCTAAATTACACACGCAGTACATGAGGCACTGTTCACAGTTGATCGTAAAGTTATCCGCTTTGGAATAATTTACTATGACTTACTTATTTATATAAGTAGAGTTTCACATTTATAAAGAATTGCACTACTCCGATTTTCATGGAAGAAATTGGTAGATTATCTTATAGGCAGGTAAGACTGTGGCTTTTGTATATAGTGTACTTCGATCATTCGATTACATATTTAATCAATAAAAGGTAGGCAATAGCGAATGTCTATATATTTATTTAGTTGTCTTCAAATGCCACTGCATCACTAATGAACTGCATTTCGAAATACATTATTTCATGATGCAGCAACGTAGCAGAGATTTTATGGCGTTACGTACGTATAGAAATGCAGTTTAAATAAACAATTACTTTCGTAAATTATTGTTTTTCTAGTTTTTTTTTTTTTAAATTTGTTCAAAACTTGGTAGAACTTCGTCATTAAAACTTGGCTTTTAAAAAGGTGAAGCCTATTACTGAAAAATACTTTCATCTATCCAAGTAGACCAGTGATTCTTAACCGGTGTGCCGCGGCACACTACTATGCCGTGACATTTGATAGGTTTGTCGCGAAACTTGAGACTTTGTGATTTTGCTGGTGAAAGTAATTCAAATAATTTTACTCAATATTTATTTTGAAAGAGGAACAAGAAAAAATATTCATGAGCTTAAAACATATGTATTTTACAACGAAATTATTGGTTTGCTTACGCCTTACAGTAAAAGATACCTTGCAATATTAGTGACAAAGTCTCGCGAATTGTTGCCAACTCGTACGTTAGTGTGCCGCGGTAACGCACTACAAAGGATAGCGCCGCGAAGAGAAAAAGGTTGAGAACCACAGAAGTACACCATCCCAGGCGCTCCGTACCTAGAATTACAAATCTGTCCGGGAATCCGAAAATAAAAAGGTGGTAATCCTAGTCGTTATTGAGCAACTTATCGTTCGTTTTTTTTGCAATGTCTGAGTTCGTTTCTAGTTGTTTGTTCAATCGATTTATCAGTTATTTTGCTTCGAAGTTTGGGTGAGAAATTTTTATTAATTGCAATTCTTTGTTCGTCAAAGATAGAATCAGTTTAGATAAAGTAATGAGCCTAGCCTGAATACTTACTGAGATAATATTAATGTTAGATATCTTCGATAACTGCTTCACATCTAACCTCTGTACAAACCTGTCCTTCATCCACCTTCCCCCTTGTCGATCAGATCGGCCGCACTTGCAGGACAGGCCCGACTGGGAAGTTTCTCCTCTCCTTCGTCGTGTTTTATGGTGTGACTGCATCTACGTTTTGTTACGTCAATTACAATCAACGTCATTAAAGCTTGAAGTATCTGATGAGGAAGATTTGAGTTATTTGAAAAATCTGTAATCCTGACTTGTAATCTAATGTTTAAAAGATTCCGGGTACGATCCCGTCGCACGTTTGTAAGGTGGATGTTTGCAATTTATTCTGGGAAATATTTGAAGTAACCGTTGAGCAAGAAGTATTGTTCCCGTCGAGAATTTCTTTTATCATCGTTGCGTAACCAACCCGGCACCTCATTCATCGAAGTCAGCCTGAAGACATATTTTGTAAATCTTTCAATATATTCATATTCGTTAAAAGAAGCGCTTGTATTTTTCCTTTGCGAAGAATTGCCTAAGTTCATAGTACTGGTCTAAGATGCAAATCTGCAGTTGGGAAATTAATATAAGGAGTTGACATTATTTTAGTTGAAATATTCTCTAATTCTTACTTCAATATACAAGTCAACTATTGTACCACAACCCGATCTTTGCGCAAGAAGAAAATGTATGCACTATCTGCATGTTCTAATTCTCTATATGCACTAAAACCTAGTTTATCTTGACTTAATGGGACCCAAACCCGTTCCGGATAAATCATATTTACGATTCTTTTCATGTTATAAGAGCTTGCAAATACAGTAACAAAATGATTTTTTATTTTACAAATAAAAAAAAAAAGTTAATAAATTGAGTTCAAATACACTACAACACTGCACATTTACACTGCGAAAAATTAATCAGACGTGCTCACTTGTATACGATGCAATTGTACAGATATAATTAAATTGAAGAAGAATTATTTCCTTTCAAAAATAGTTTCGAATAAACTAGGTTTTAGTATACAGTTATAAGAATTAAATTAAATACGCAAACCTGGACACGTTGTTAAAATAAGGTATCACAATAATATACCTCATTCCAAATTTCATTAACACACTGACCGCCACATGAACCACTTATGGCTCTCAATGAAATGGTCCTCCTCGAGGCCACGTGTGCCTTATATGGCTCACGGCAATTTGGTCAATGAAGCCCCGGGAGCCACCTATGGGTAGAGCTGTGCAACGAGCGGATTTCGAGCGCTCGAACTGTTCGAGCGGAGTTCCTGCTCGAATTACGTCATCAGATTACATTTTTGTCTTTATCTTCCTGTAACTTGTTAAAGAAGGTTCAGTGTTGCCAACTAACCTAATAATAATAATAATGGGTTATTTAACAAAAACCTTTGAACTGGGATAGACTATATACGAAATCACGATTTTGACCCATATATACGAGAGTTGGTCACAAAAAGGTAAATTCACAATTTTCAACATATCTTAACAAACCTTCGCACAACTTAGAAATTTGACAAGACAAGGAACAGACTACGTCCGAAATCAAAATGTTGACCAATATATAGAGGGTTGGTCAAAATATCTCAAACCTACAATGTTCAACATATCTCAACAAAACTTTGCACAAGTTAGTAATTTGACTAGATGAAGAAAAGAGAACGCCCAAAAGAAAAATGTTGACCCATATATGCGAGGTTTGCTCAAAATATTGCAAATCCACAATTTTCAACGTATCTCAACAAAACTCTCCACATCTTCCTAATATGATAAAACGAACAACATAGAGTACGTCCGAAATCAAAATTTGACTGAAATATACGAGGGTTGGTCAAAATATCGCAAATTTACGATTTTCAACATATTTCAACAAAACTTTGCACAACTTTGCAATTTGACAGGACGAAGAACACAGAGTACGTCCAAAACAAAAATTTTGACCCATATATACGAGGGTTGGTCAAAATATCTCAAATCCACAATTTTCAACATATCTTAACAAAAGTTTGCACAAGTTAGTAATTTGACAAGATGAAGAACAAAGAGTACGTCCGAAATCAAAATTTGACCCATATATACGAGGGTTGGTCAAAGTATCTCAACAAAACTCTCCACATCTTCCCAATATGATAAAACGAAGAACACAGAGTACGTCCGAAACAAAAAAATTGGCCCATATATACGAGGGTTGGTCAAAATATCTCAAATCCACAATTTTCAACATCTCAACAAAACTTTGCCTAACTTAGTAATTTCACAAGACGAATAACTGAGTACGACCGAAACAAAAAATGACCCATATATACGAGAAGGGTTAAAATATCGCAAAACCACAATTTTCAATATATTTCAACAAACTTTGCACAATTTTCTAATTTGGCAAGACGAAGAACATAGAATACGCAAGAAACCAAAATTTTCACCCATATATACGAGGGTTGGTCAAAATATCTCAAATCCACAACTTTCAATACATCTCAATAGAACTTTGCACAATTTACTAGTTTGATAAAACGAAGAACACAGAATACGTCCGAAACCAAAATTTTGACCCATATATACGAGAGTTTATCAAAATATCTCAAATCCACAGTTTTCAACATATCATACACATTCCTGGATTTTTTGTGCTGCATTTAATAGTTTCTGCTGAATACCTTGCTTTTAATACAATTAGTTTTCTTTCTTTGTAGTCTTGATGTCGAATCAAGTTGTGGAGGTCAGTGAGAAAGGGCTATGGGGTCCAGATCTGGACCGGGGTCCGTCATTTGAAGCCCCTTTATGTACAATATGACGAATACCAACGTTTTAGCTTGCATATACGAAGGTTGAATAAAATAATCATTCCATACTTTTAACGTATAACTGTAAATAATTCTCACGTTATTTGCAAGAATTAAAAAGCGGGTCGCACATTGATAAACAAAAACTTACGATAGAATTTTAAAAATTGGCCCAGAGTGGAAGTGGAGTATCGAGATTAAATGACCCCTCTGCTCCCTGGTTACATATACTCATTAAAATTTAAATGACATCGAGCAATCCAGTATCGTTTTAGAGAGAGGTCAATGGCATAAGCTTTTCTCGAAATGTAAAGAGATGACAAGACGAACGAATGATGGCTACGGACGTAATGATGAAGATAAACAAGAGCTAAGTGACGAAGACTTCCTCATAATAGTTTTTCGTATCAACATCCCACAAAAATTAACTACTTCAAACGAAAAGTCTAATTAAGTCCTTGTTTATTTTTATATGAAGAAAACAAACATTTCAACCGAGTAACAGAAAAATGTGTTAAATAAGTTTTCGTGTATATTTTGTTTGCAATTTTTGTAAAGTACTAATTGATCGGTTCTCAAAGTGGAACATGTAAAGATATATGACCGCACCTAATCTTACCTAACCCCCACGTTCCCATGGTTACTAATTTAAGATAATATATGAAAAATGCAAGAAAGCGATTATTAATAACATGTATGAACATATAAAAATATATTTTGAAAGAAAAAAAGAAGAAATCTTACTGCCCGGCGGGATTCGAACCCGGGTGTCTTATTTAGTGAGCCAACATCTTAACGCTGAACCACTCTACCTCTGCGGCAAAAGGTAGGGTTTGGTTGACGATCTCTCGAACCTGCAAATTACCAGCACAGGAATTTGGAAAATTTACAGGTGGAATAGAATGTTAACAGCACTTCCGGGTATGCCCACCCCTAACCAGGGACACGCCGCCCAGCTCCCTCAGTCCTGATTTATTTATATACATCCTAGTTTTTAGTAATCCAATTCCTGTGCTCAACTGATGACGTACCTCCTTGTTAATTTGAAGCGTAGAGAAAGTCCTGCTTGGTCATTATATGTACACTGGGAACACGCGAAATTGGAACAAGATGGCGTTGGAGCCGGTCAATTAATTCGTAAAAAAGAAATCTGCATTTTGTTTGTTTCATTCATTGACCTCTATCAAAGTGATACTGGACTGATCTGAGCCATTAAAAATTTAATGAATATATGAAGTCAGGAAGCGGAGGGTAGTTAACCTCCCCAATGAAGAAAATGCGCCCCAACCCCGACGGTCCAATTTTTGCAGCCATCGGCCCGGCGGGGCTGTGACAGTTGGGAAAAAGTCGCATTGAAAGGCGGCCCGACGCAAAAAGAACGCGTTAGGTAAAAAATCCTATTGTCAAAGCGGTCTAAAGAACGATGCTAGGAGTGATGTAACTAGCTTAAACGGATCCTTGCAGTGTACCAATCACATCAGTAAATTTTGTGAAAATGGTTGGCAAAATTGTGGGAAAGTTACTTTTGCCTCCCTTGTTCCGACTATGGGGTTGGAATTTAGTCGGGACTGAGGAAAATGCCGACCATGTCCTAACAAGGCGGGAATATGACGGCAAGAATAGTCGAGAAGAAGGCGGGCTATCAACTATTTGAGACAGTCAGCAGAAAACAATTACAATGAAAATCAGTTATAGTCACGATACATCTACAATAGTCATTAATTTCTTCATTATAGAGATTAAAAAGTCAATTGCAAATGTCAGTTAGGATCGTCGGGCTTCACTCGGCACTTATTTTGAACCCGACTCTATACCGACGGTTGAAATGTGGGCGGCAGCATTTGTATGGGCCGAATTCTGGCCGAGGGATGTAACGCTCTAATATTAAAATATGCTTGTTACATTAAAACATATTTATCTCGTAATTTCATTTGTCTTTTTACAGAAATCTGTACTGAAAAATATTTAAAAAAATTATAAAGAAAGCAAATACAATGAACTTAACTACATTTTTCATGTTCTCGTTTGCATGTTGAAAACGTTGAATTTTAAACTATATTTCAATGAACATTTAATTTCACTTTGTGTGTGTTTTCTATGGTGACATATTACACTTTTTGAGAACTACAAATTTAATAGTGCAGCGATGATCAAGGTGTTAAAGAAGAAAAACTGCACATAAGAAAGAAAAAAAGAGAAGTATTCTTCATTTTTATTTGTACATGATGGTGTACAATGCGTAGCAACTCCATTCAATTCTCTAACTTAATACAGATACCGTAAAAGAGCAGCAATCTCACAACGTGGATCCATGGATGAGTGGATAAGACAACGAGCTACTAACGAGAAGTGAAGAACGTTCCTCTGTTCGAACTCCACAGCAGCCACTGGGATTATTTACTGTTGGAAAATTAATACCATAAATCATGATGAGAGCAACGGATAAAATGAAACTAACTGTGCGTCTACCAATAGACAGCATTCATGTTTTGTTTTGGAGAACTAAACACGTTTCTTATAGTCATATGCGGGGGCCGTCTTAGCTGTGCCGACGACGGCAAACGCCTGGTGCCCGACAGACGCCCGACTGTGACTGTCGGGAAATGATCGGGTCCACGCCGGCAAAATGAGCGTTTTTCTGGAAGATTTTTGCTGCCTTTGGGGTTGTCAGCCAGACGATCGGGAACCGAGTGCCCGACTCTGACCGCCGACCCTGTTTTCTCCATTGCGTTGAATGTCCACTTCCAGTCTAAACCAATATAGACCTAATTTTCAGTTTTTTACGCTTACTATCGCTGTGTGGCCTGTTTTTATTTATGTTTTAATACTTGCCAATAACCTAAATATTATTTACTTGAACAGTTCGGTACCTGTATAACTCAAGAATTAAGAGGCATAAACGAGGAAACGGTCACACCATGTTAACACACACACACATATATATATATATATATATATATATATATATATATTATATATATAACTAGATAATAAATAAAAATTTGGCCCATAGTGGATTGGGCTGGTAGTCGGCAATTGAGGTTAAATATTTATTTGCTTTGGCGTCCATATTTTGATACTAGCCGATTACTCCAGTAGCGTTACGTAGAGCTTGATGTTTATGGTAGAGAGTAGTGGATACTCTTGGGGAAATAATGTTCATGACCTGTCCGCGTTCCTTGCACTCCCATTTATAGGTGTTCTGTATAACTACTTTCAAGGCACTGTGAAAACCGGTGGCCGGTTGGCCAGTCATAGCGTATTTTTTCTCTTGGTTTCGCTACACAACATTTTTTGCTTTCTTTCCACTTTTCAACAATTACATTTTGCTTTCGTTTGCATTCTCAATATTTCAAGAACATACGTTAGAAAGTCAGGTTAGACTCTTTTTGTTGTACCCATTTTCAAACATATCGGAAAGAGGATAAATTAAGTAAGATTAGATTTATCTTAATTGTACGCGATTCACATCACGTTCAACGCAAGAAACAGTAACATGACGCCAGGAGTGTTACTTCAAAGAGGCGGACGTAGAGAGTAGTAGCTATGAGCTCTACGTAACCATATTGAAATGACTGGTTAGTGTTGGAAGATACACGCAAACAAACACTTAACGTCGTTTTTCATTTCCAGTCTAATCCAATGTAAACCAAATTTTCAGACTTGGTATCGCTGTGCAGGCGTGTTTTTGATGTAGTCTTATTTTTTAGTTATTTATATAGTAGTGTTCAGTACTGTGTATATGATAGTGCATCCTGTAAATAATGTTTAGTTATTTGCAAGAATTAAGATACAATTTAAAAACCACACAGCGATAACAAGCGTAAAAACCTACGTTGGTACTGAACAAAAAGTATTGCTTTTAGAATGAGGCCATTGGTAGCAGCATAGTTATTTTATTATATAACAGGAAGCTCATTCTCGTGCTTTAATCCTCATTGGCTAAATTGCGTGTTACGTCACTTGGAATATACTGTAGATTGTGCTACTTAGCACAAACTATACGCTCGTTATGCAAGACGTTTACTAAATATTTATATGATCTGCATTTTTTTAAATTCTTTAGTAAATCTATATTGCTTTGAATGCTTTCCATATGAGAAGTACAATCTAAAGCGTTATGATTCCTGTGATAAATTATTTTTCCTCTAAATTGCCTTGTTTTAATTTCACATTATCTTCAATCGCTAGTATCGCGCCCTCTACATGTATTCGCTCGAACTTGCTAGTTTTCAGACATAATATTAATTGTTCGCACAAACATTTCTGCGAATAGTCTTCCTGTAGTGAACATATTCGAGGGGATGAAGGTAACGTAATGATATTTAACAATTAATGCATTTCGCGCAGCCTCGACTTGCATTTCAAAAGCTTCGGAATTGAACTAAACACTCCTTCAACCCCCACATGAAATCTCACGAAATTCTGATAATATTTAACAATTATGATATTACGCGCTACCGCCACCTTGGATTGCAAAATTCAACAATTAGTTTCGGAATTGAATTCAGCACCGTTTCAAAGTCCCACATATGAAATTTGACGAAAAACTAACGACTTTAGCAATTATGATATTTCGCGCTGCCGCCATCTTGGATTTCAAAATTCAACAATTCTAGTTTCGGAGTTGAACTCAGCACACCTTCAAACCCCACAGATGAAATTTCACGAAAATCTTATGATTTTTCGCAATTATGACATTTCGCGCTACCGCCATCTTGAATTTCAAAATTCAAACATTTTAGTTTCCAAATGTAATTTAGTACCCCTTCAAAACCGCACATATGGAATTTCACGAAATTCTGAAGACATTTCACAATTATGACATTTCGTACAGCTGCCATCTTGGATTTCAAAACAATTTTAGGTTCAAAGTTGAATTTAGCACCCCTTCAAACCCCCACGTATAAAGTTTCACCAAATTCTGATGATTTTTAACAATTTTGTCACTTCGCGCTGGCGCCATCTTAAATTTCAAAGTTCAACAATTTTAGCATCGGAGTTGAACTCAGCATCCCTACATACACCCACAATCAAATTTCATGAAATTCTGATTATTTTTAACAATTATGATATTACGCGCAGACGCCATCTTGAATTTCAAAATTGTAAATTTTTGGCCTCGGTAATGGACTCAGGGCTCCTTCAAGCACCTACATATACGATTTCATCAAATTCTGATAATTTTTTAACAATTGTGACATTTCGCGCTGCCGCCATCTTGGATTTCAAAATTGTATATTTTTGGCCTCGGTAATGGACTCAGGGCTCCTTCAAGCCCCCACATATAAATTTTCACGAAAATCTAATGATATTTAACAATATGACATTTCGCGCTGGTACCATATTGGATTTCAAAATTGTATATTGGAAATGAACTCAGGGTTTCTTCAACCCCCCCCCCCCTCTTCATCAAATCATCTTTTACAATTATGATGTTTCGCGCTGCCACCGTATTGGATTACAAATTTCAACATTTTTAGGCTTGGAATCGTAGTCAGCGTTCGAACAAATCTGTTCGAGCAATTTTGTTCGATCACACTCTGATCGCTCGAAAACGTATTTTTGTGTTTCGAGCGCTCGAAATCCGCTCGTTGCAAACCTCTACCTATGGGTCACGTGTTGAATTCTCTTTTAAATAGTTTTAAAAGCACTATGACTCACGTAAGCAGTTTCTGTGCATGGGAGACTGTAAAATTAGATCTCAAATTTTAATGCTTAGCTTTCCAGAATTCCGTACTTTGCTACACTGAGAATGATGAAAAATGAAACTCAATTGCTGAGCTTTCCAGAAAGAATCCCACATTTATTCGACTAGGAAGAATTGTGAAATATATTACACTGAAATAGGCATTATGCTGCTAGTTGCCCCTACAGGCCACTGGAAAGAGTGACTGAATAGAACGCACAAGGTACCTGGGTTCATCCCAAGTGGGTACATGTTTTATAAATCTCAATTTTACACTTTTACATATAAGGAAGAGGAGGGGCATGTTTTTACATGAAGGTCTTGGTATGCGAAAGGACTATTTCATGCACATTTTCGCCCTTTCACATAATTTCTCATCTAGGCATTAATGACGTCATGGGAGGATCCACAATTCTTCCCCCAAAGTCGAATAAATTCAGAGTTCAGTACTTGACTCCACTGAGAACAGTTGAAAAACGACGCTCAACTTGCTATCATTCAGCAGATTATTGTTTATTTCCACACGTCTGTGCAAGGTAATTTGATGTTTACATGGTCTTTACAGTATAGTAAATCTTTTCTTTGAATTTCATAATTGCTTGTTTACTATTACGAAATGGACGAAGAGAAAAAACTGGCAAGTCTTGTAAATAATGTTCTAGATGAAAGTTCTTGTAGTGAATATAGTTGTTCTGATTATTACGACTCTGATAATGATCAAGAGATTAAACCGAATGAGTGTCCTGTGAAAGATAGACCAAAGCATAAAAATTTATGGAAAGTGATGATGACAACTTCATCGAAAATGTTTCACCTGAAAGTAGTGCTTTTTTGTAAGTGAGGAAAGTTCTCCCATTACTGATAACTTCGTTCAAAATATGACTTCCGGAAATCCTTCTGAACCAGGTCCTACTTTTGATAGAGTCAATATACACAACAATGGAACTCTCCAACTAACTCACAGGTTTCTCCATAACCAAGAATTCTCAACCTTGTAATGAGGAGTGATTCGGAAGAAGAACCAGATCAAACGACTGTTCTCGGTGATTTGCTTCAAAATATAAAATACAGTAACCATCTTGAAGATCCTATTAGTTTTCAAAGTAATCTCCCACCGACCTTAACACCACAGACGATTGAAAGCATTTGAAAGTGTTCTCCAGAAAAAGTGTACTCGCTCTTTGTTAATTCTGTTAGACAGTATTTAGTGGACCAAACCAACCTTTACGGAACAGCAAAATTAGATGAAGCAAAAAAGAAAAACAGTGGTGTTCTCAGTAAAGGATCACGTTTGAAACGTGGGTACCTACAAATATAGCTGAAATGAAACGTTTCCTGGAAAAAATTTTGTGGATGGGACTGGTAAAAACGCCAAAATTTTATCTTACTGGAGTAAAAGTCAACTTTATGCGAATAAAGTGAGTCAGTCCTTGTATATCTTAAAACCGCTTTGAGCTCTTCTTGACAATGTTCCATGCGCCAGAATTTCAACTACTGCAAAAGGAGACAGACTCAGACTACTCAAATACAACCATTTATAAACCAGTGCTTTAAATTTTCAGAACAAGATCGTTCCTCAAACAGACATGTGTACAGATGAGACAATTGTTCCATTTCGTGGACTGGTACAAATTCGTCAATATACACCATAAAACGTCATAGGTATGGGGGTAAAATTGTTTTAATTGTGCTTACCCAATGGATACAAATGGACTCTGAAAGTTTATGCAGGAAAAGAAGCTACTTCACGAGTAGAGTATTTTTTTTAGTATTAGTATTTATTTGTATCGAAGGATAAACACGCGATACATACTACAATGTGTTATTTCTTACATATTGTCTGGATATCTATATTACAGGAATAAACATACCTTTCTATATGCAATTATGCATCTCCATAAACTACATACATACATACGAGTTATTTAAATTTGTAAATTGTCTCTTCCCTCTTTTATGCTAGAGCAAATATCGTTCTTCTACTGTGTCAAAGCCTCGCTTCGTTTTTTGAGTGTTGCTTTTAACTGTTTAGCAATTACTACCAGTTCGTTTTCGTCTGCGCAGTATAAGATTTTGTCCACTGCGTTCTCGCTTGTCCTGTATTTCGAAATGACCACTTCTTCCCTTATGTCTGTATATCCTACACAATCAAACAAAATGTGACCTTCGTCTTCCTGCCCCTTACAGAAGATACATACCCTATTCCCACCTTCATTCTTTCCTTCCCATTTCCACGAGCTCATTCGCAAGATTGCTTTTTATTCCCTATACCCTATTCCCTTCTATTTTCCTTTGTTAAATCTACATACTTCTCTCGCCCTGGTTGTTTTTTCAAGTTAGCCAGTTTGCATACCGATGGTTTACTTCTACATTCGGCTAGTAGGTTCCTGAAAGCCTCATCTACTATGGCTTTGTTTATGTCCTTCATTTGTTGTTTTAGAGATTCAAATTTTAATTCTATCTCCTGTCCCCGGATACTTTTAATTATCTCTTTGATTCCCAAGAACCATGCCCCTCCTTTGCCTTCCGTTTGCGACATCAGGCATAATTTTTAGGGGTTTCGTACTGGCAGTTCGCAATTTTAGCCAATAATTTACTGCACGTTTTTTCACTATCATGCTGGTATGTATCCGACCTAACTCGAGTAGCACCCCACTATTCGAGGCTGATTGTAGTACTCCTAATATTTGTTTGCAAAATCTGTTGTGGACTTCGTTGATTGCTGTATCTTCACAATCCACCCCCACACTTCCCCCCCAATATATCAAAACCGGTTGTATCATAGCGTCAAATATTCTGAAAAGCATCGAAATGGTGGTATTCCCTCGGTATAGTAATCTACGTGAGACAAAGAGCCCTTTTTCTGTTGCTCTCAGCAATGCTTTCCGATGCCCATTGCTACTTAGTGTAACTCCGAGATATTTCAATGTTTGTGTTGTTTCTAGTACGTTGTCTTGATAATACAATTTTTCTGCTTTACTTAATTTGCTACCCTTTTTTAAATACTATAATTTTAGTTTTGGTAGTGTTGATTCTCAAATGCCACTTTTGCAATATTTGTCCAGCGTGTTTAACATACGTTGCATACCCACAGGTGTTTTTGATAGAGCTACCACATCGTCTGCGAATAGGAGTGATGGAATTGTTTTGTTCTTTATGTGTGGCGGTTGCATTTCTGCAGTCTTTAATTCTGAATCTATATCGTTTATGAATAAACTACAGAGAACAGGTGACATTTAGCAGCCTTGTCTAAGGCCAATATGTGACTCTATCGTTCTTGTCATCTTTCCTTGCGCCATTTTTACACTAAATTCGACCTTTTTGTACAACTGTTTAATTCTCTGTATCATTAGCACTGACATTCCAATTGATTTGAGCTTAAAGTATAGTGCTTCGCGACTGATCTCATCAAAAGCTTTCTGAAAGTCTATAAAGCACCCGTGTAGTTTCCCTCTTTTCTTTCTAAGTTCTGTATCCACTAGTGTTCTAATTACAAACACGTTGTCTATTGTGCTAAAACCCTTCCTGAAGCCTGCTTGTGCTGGTTGTGGTGCTTTGCCCATAGTTGTATTCTGGTGGCCGGTATTTTTGTGTATATTTTACTTATTACTGACAACAGCGTTATACCCCTATAATTGTTTGGATCGTTTATGCTGCTTTTATTTTTAAACAGTGGACATACTACTCCAGTGCCCCATTTGCTGGGCCCCTTTCATTAATTTGTTAAAAAGTTTTAGAATTGTTTCTAAAATTTGTTCATTGGCCGTTGAATTTTTGTAAAATTCAACCGGTAGGTGATCAATTACGGCTGCTTTGTTGTTCATCGCTTTAATTGCTTTTAGTACTTCTGACCGATGTATGTCCGTGTCTTGTATCTGTTTACCTAGAGGGTGGAATGCGACCGACCTATCTTTTCTTCCGTAGAGTGTACCAAAGTGAATCTCCCACTCCCTCGCTGAAATAACGTATCTTCTGGTGTCCTGTGTTCCTAACCCCCTAATCATATGCCAGACACACCTATTGTTTTCGTTTAAGCGTGTGTTTAGTTGTAGCAACCAATGGTCCCCCACTCTTTCTTCTTATCTCTGCAGATTTTTCTGTACGCATTTCTGTATGTCAAGTATGTACGTAATAGTGTCTGATTTGTTCGGTCTTTTCAGAAGGTTCTCAACGCCTCTGTTGCTGACTTCCGAGCTTCTAAACAGTAAGAGTCGTACCATGGGTGCTTGCTTCGTTTGTCATGTTTTATTGATTGGCGTTGAATCATGTTCCCCACTGAGTAGTACATTGTGTTTAACATGTTACTTGCTGGTGTTATGTCATTTTCTGTTAGATAGTTCTGTATCCCTATAAGAAACAGTTCGGTCGTTTTGTCTGTTAATTTCTGGATAAATTGTGTTTTTAGGTTATTGTCCAACTATAGGTCCGGCCCCGCATGCTCACCCCACCCTCTGGGCTTTTATTCGCTATGTCCTTCCCCTCTCCCTCTGGTACTTCTATGTACTTAATTCTATCGTAATTGGCTGATGTTTGAATCTACAAGTTCATAGATTTTGAATTGTTAAATCCTATGAAATATTTCTGTTGAGCATAGACAATAGTATATTGTAGAACAACCTTGGTTGCTTAAATATGTATAGAGGCCAACCTCGTTAATCCGAATATTTGTTTGCTCGAGCTGTTCGGATTACTAAGGAATGCTAAAGAAACGCCCGAAACAAGCTTAAAATAAAGTACGTATACAGTAAATCGCTAGAAAACCAATTTACTGACAGTATGTACGTACGTACAATAAATTGAACAATTACTCAATAAAGACCTACTCTACTACAAAATGAAACTTTGTATGTTACTGTTCTTTAAATACTACAGTACAGTACTGTAACTTAATGTAGAAAAGGTCATTTGAAAAAGTCTTTAATCGTTTTCTGACCTGCTTTTTTGATGGACTTACGAAACGCGTCATCACGCAGTTGACGAAGGGTTAGGATCTGGTGCACTGGAATATCGTTTTCATCTGCCCACACCAAACAGGTGTTGAAAGCTTGCATCGCCTCTGCATGTTTTACATTCTGAGTTGGTTCTTCTTCTACATTGTTTTCTTCATCACCGCTCTCTGCTTCTTCTCGTACACGTTGGATAATTTCAGCATCAGATAAGTGTTCATTTCCTAACCCTGCCTCTTCTTCATTTAGCCACTCAGTAACATCTCCTTCCGAGATAAGATCATCTGTCTCTTATGAACAACATGAACAATGTCAGACATAAAGGAAGAATCTGATGAATTTTCGTTTGGCGGTCTTTGGGGAAGAGGCCAAAGCTTAGTCCAACGGCTCACAATGTTCCCTTGAGAAGTCTCATCCCAAGCTTACGGTTGCATTGTAATGACATGAAAATCTAAAAATAACAGTACGTATGTACACACGACGACTGAAGGCCGTTCGGAGTACCGTGGGTTCGGATTAACGAGGTTAGCCTGTATTTTCCTTATGTATCTCCATCCGCCATACCATTTACGATAATGAGGGATGTTGCGTTACATAATCCTATCAATGACTTCCCTTGTTTGTCTACTTCTTTGTCTTGATTATTACGTGCCGGTATAATGGCAGAATCTTCTATTTTTAGGACATCATATGGACTGTTCATCGTGTTTACCCTGTCTTCCAAAATACCTGTTCGAGCGTTAAAATCTCCAAGTAATATATCATTGTATTCTGAATACTGTGTTGTAAATAATGATATACAGGGTTTGTCCGGAAAGTAACGAGCCTCAATTTTTCTCACAATTTATTGATCGTACACATACAAAAACTTAATATTCCTCAAAGTACATACCTTCCGTGGTTGCTTGGATGTTCTCCACAGTGCCCAGATGATGTCCTTTAAGCACCCGTTTCAATCGAGGGAACAAAAAGAAGTCCGGCGGGGCTAGGTGGGGAACCGTTGCTACGCCGATCAGGGTCAGGTAGGACGTCACAACAAAGGAGTTGTGAGAGGGCGCATTGTCATGATGCAGTTTCCATGACCCTTGGAGCTCCTTTCGGACTGGTGACCCTGGCGTTCAGTCTCTGAAGCACTCCCTTGTAATATTGAGCAGTGACAGTATGGCCAGCGGGGACAAACTCGTGGTGCACGATTTCTTTTGCATAAAAAAAAAAAAAATGACCGTGGACTTGACTTTGGATTTGCTCATTCGAGCTTTCTTCTGGCGCGGTGAATATGGCGTGAGCCATTAGGAGCTTTGCCTCTTGGATTCCGGATCATATTCAAAAATCCATGACTCATCACCAGTGATTACGTTGTCCAGGAAATTGGGATCATCCTCACAAATTCTTTCAGTTCCTGACAGGTATCCACGCGATTCACTTTATGCGCGTCGGTCAAGACTTTCGGCACAAGTTTTGCACAAATTTTCCGCATGCCCAATTCTTCCGATACAATCTCGTGGACAACGGTTTTCGGCAGGTTTAACTGTTCCGCCATCATACGAACACTAATGCGACGATCTGTGTTGAGCAATTCGCGCATACGGGTGACATTTTCCTCCGTTCGCGATGTTGAGGGGCGTCCGCAACGGGCCTCATCGTTGACGTTTTCCCGACCTTCTCGGAACGCTTTGTGCCACTTCTTTGCCTGTGAATAGGACTTGCAGTCATCCCCAAAGGCTTCCTTCAGCATGTCGTAACATTCCTTTGGCGTCTTGTTCAGCTTCACACAAAATGTCAACGCGTAACGTTGCTCTAACGTTTTCTCCATCGTAAGTACGACAAGGTCACTACACAGTGGTTCACACCGCAGCACTTCCTGACTTGCCGAGAGCACGAAGGCGACTAACCCCGGTACCGCTGGAAAGCTTAAGGTCCCTCCCACTCCATTTCACCGGTAGCACCGCTCGGCGCTGTACAGTCGCTTCAGTCAAGTGGGGCTCGTTAATTCCCGGACAAAGCTTGTACCTCTTCCCAAGTCCTCGAAAAAATTTATGTTTGTAAATTTAGAGTTTAATGGATGGTTATAAACTACACCTAAAATTATTTTTACTGTGCCTGCTACTTTTAATCACAATATATCTTCACAGCTAGAGTTAATGTTTTTTCCACTTTTCACGAATAAACACTGCAATTCCAGAGGAGGCTCTACCAAACTTGCTTCGTTTGTACTTTGTTTTTGTAAAAGTACAATACCCTCTAAGACTAAACTTTTGATCTTTTGTTCCCCATGTTTCTACTGTAGCTACGATGTCATAGGAAGGTATACAAACCACAAAAGGTACTAATGGAATTGGTAGGACCCTTGCTAGGCGAAGGACGGGTGTTTTATACAGACAACTGGTATTCTGGTGTCTCTTTAGCCAGTGAACTATTGAGAAAGGAAACACATCTTGTTCGTACACTAAGATCAAACAGAAGAGGAAATCCGAAAGAGGTAGTAGAAAAGCAGCTCAGAAAAGAAGAGGTTGGTTATTGCTGCACAAAGTGTTGGTTCACGAAAGATTATAGTTTTGAAGTGGAAAATAAACGTGACATTTTAATGCTTTCGACAACACATACAAATGAAATGATCACCGTCGAAAAACGTGGTAAGCAAGTAACTAAACCAAAAGTGGTAGTTGATTACAACCGCGCAAAAACATTCACTGATCTCTCAGATCAAATGAGAAGTTATTCAACAACTCTCCGGAAGACAATCAAGTGGTATCGGAAAATGATATTCGAAATTATCTTAGGAATATCTGTTGTGAATGCTTGGGTTCTTTTCAATATGGCTAACAAGGCAATGAAACCCTCAATGCAGATTACAGAATTTAAAGAAAAAATATCTCTCCATTTCCTTAAAAGTGAGGATCAGCAAATACTTCAACAAGCGTTGCTTCCCTGGCAGACTATTCATAAGGTCGTCGAAGTGGAAGGCAAAAAATTAACAAGACGTCGCTGCACGGCGTGCTACAAAAGAAACAGATAACCTACCAACAGAAATGAAGATGCAAAGAGAATGAAACGTGTTACAACAAGATGTACAGGTTGTGAAGCTTTTATGTGCATCGACTGCTTTTGTAACTCCCACAAGACACGTTCCAGTTGCCAGTAATGAATGTGTAGGGTGATGCTTGTTCAATGTAAGTTAGAAAATAAAACAAGGGAACATGAATATATATAAAAAATAATTTACTTTCTTTGCTATTGTTTACTTGTGTACCACGAGTGACTCACGGGCCTGGCTGTGGCCTGGATTTCTGGCGACGGACTGTAATAAATATATTTTTTTCTACAATTTACTGTTATTGAGAATTATTGAGGCCAGTAGACAACAATTAGAACAAAATTTACTAGTCGGCTCCGGTTACCACGTTACGAATATTTGTAGGCGCCTAGTCAATGTGTTAAGTAAATAAATTTGCTAATTTATCCAAATATTCGAAATATGGAAAAAGCAACACTGTCTCTTTTTTAAAAAAAATTATTTACACTTTTTGAAGTATCTAGTACTCGAGTGCGACAATACGGTCTCTTCAGCACTTTTCCCTGCGCTTATTTTCTTAACATGAAGAGTAAGTGTAATAAAAGTTAGGAGTATTTTTTTTTCCTGTGAAAAAGGATCTAACTTATTATCATAGAGTAAATCTTTCATTTGGTACTTCAAAGAAAATATGGGTAATTTAAAATAGTGTACTCCTTTTCACAAACAACAGGGTTCCCACTCATTTGGCCAGAACGAATTCCCTGACTTTTCATTTGATAATTCAAACAAAATATGGGTAATTTAAAATAGTGTACTCCTTTTCACAAACAATAGGGTTCCCACTGATTTGGTCAGAACGAATTCCCTGACTTTTCTATTTCTAGGTCGCTATTCTCAAATTTCTATGTCATATCCTCTCTTCCAACCATGAATCCCGCCATAATTGCATGTAACTCACTACAACACAGTTCTTCTTCTTCTTCTTCGGTGCTTCAACAAAAGATCATCAAACACATTGTTAATTCTTAAATAAATAATGTAATTTTAATAAGAAACACTAATATTTGACTTTGGTTGTGGATAAACCTTCCCTTCCACCGTGCTTTTCAATTCCTCTCTTCACGAGGTGCACCCCAAGCATGTGTCTTTAAAGGTGAATATGCACCCTGGCATACTCATTCACCCGATTTGTCAGTCGGCGATTTCCTGTAGGATTACTTAAATGTCCAACTCTTCTCCTACAAACCTTGCACGATACAGGAAAAGAAGGAGTACATCACCACGGACATTGCTGCTATTCCCCAAATAATGATAGGCCACGCATGTGAAAACGCCAACCAGAGACTGCGGGATAATTGTAGACAAGATGGCTTTCATCATTATTACCTTGTCATCTCCAAAAAAAGGAGAAATGCCACATACTGGCACGAAGAGTTTGGTAAGATATGTTTTTGCTCGTTCCTATATTCCAAACAACGGGACATTCAGAGAAACGCCCATTTGGAAACTG
Source organism: Lepisma saccharinum (assembly GCA_022664845.1). Taxonomy (NCBI): domain Eukaryota; kingdom Metazoa; phylum Arthropoda; class Insecta; order Zygentoma; family Lepismatidae; genus Lepisma; species Lepisma saccharinum. The sequence goes on from JAGDQP010011728.1 coordinate 45,696, forward strand.
TAAGTACATGTACAGTCGTCAGACAAACTTTCGACTAATATTGCACGAAACTTCTTCACTAAATGCTATTCTGTATCATTTATTTGAATGTAATCCGTTAGTATTTTGTCTTCGTTTTGCTAATATATTTGGTACAAATTATTTAACCGCATCGCGGACAACCACTACTGTGACATTCAACTGTTAGAATTCAAACATGCTTCGCTAGCAACATTTCTCATTCAATACAATCTTGTTCAAAATATTAAGTATGCTCACCACTTGATCGTACAGGAAGATTCCGTACACAAATAGCTAAAGGCCTCCTATCTTCAGAATGAATCGCTGCTGTAAGATGAGAAGAATTTCCGGAGTTATTTGCATGGGGCGCGGTGACTGCTGACTGAAGAACTACTCCTCCCAACCTTCGTACAGTCCCGTGATGACTGAAAAAAAAAGTAACACTAATAATTAAAGATACATCAAACTTATTAAAATTACAGCATACAGATGAACTCAATTTCAGAAATAAATGTTTTACATGTAAGTCAACTTTTGGCTAACTTGACCTAACTGCAAAATGAGATCTTTTCTTTTGAAAATAGATACTGGTACTTTGGTTAATGGATACGAAGCCTTACCCACTGGGGTGTACGCCGATTGATAAAGACAGCTTTCTTTCCCTTTACTTTTCTTCTTTTATTAATAATCCAGATAGAGCATATAGTATCATTTTACACTGAAACGTGAACCAAAAATAATAAATGAGTGTTACTTATAAATAACAATTGCAAAGTTACAAATGAACAAGAACTGAAATATACTGACAACTTGGTATGAAAAGCAATGAAATGATATTGAACATTTTTCAGCTGTCTATTCTAAACTCTTCCCGGTGTATTTCAAGCATGTCAGCTAAAGAACTATATTGTGTGATTTAACTCTACTGTGAAGAGAAGGCTTAGCAATTGAGAGATGTGTCGAGGTACTGAAGAATGTATTCGCTGCGTGTACAGGGTGTCTACTGAATGTCAATTTTGAAACTCCAGGTTGTTTCCACGTTTAAACAGGTCTATTTCTCTACTTTTTCCAGGCCACTAATTTATAACATTTTTCTTCTTGTAAAAAAGAATGTTTATTTTATCAATTAAAAGAACATATTAGTTCTACAAATCATTTATAGAACATGAAAATAAATATATATGGACTAACTAAAATGTACGTTTTCTCGAGAGATTTCAAACAAGAAAATAAAGTACAATACTCGTTACCAGAAGGCAGTTGAGAAAATTGTGTACATAGTAGAACCTAAATGTATGATTCATACATTTAACCAGGTGACTGGCCCTCTCGTTGATACGGGGTGGATAAAATATGTTTGCAACAACAGTTCTACTACTTTGGCCTAAAATTTCACCCCCTGTCTTTTAATATTGTCATTAATTGTTCTTTGTCCTCAGGAACCCGCTTGTCAAGTTTAACCTTCAATGTTTAACAGTCTTCGAGTTCTCACATATTCCTCTTCTAAGTGGTTTTCCCCCGACCCCGGGGGTGTCGAATCGAGAAACTAAGATAGCCGTTACTCATGTATTGAAACGAAGTATTTTCATGACAATAACGTGTTTCTAGCTCAAGCGGTTTCCGAGTTGCACCCCACCCTGTTTGAAAATTGAAGTTCTGATAATTTCAGAACTTAGTTTAACATCAGACTTAAAGTACTTAACCACGTTAGTTGAATTAGAGAATAAAACAAGACATGCATGATTAGAATAGAGGATAAGAGAAAGTTGAAATGAAGAGAAAAACAGAGCATCAATCAGAAAGAATTAAAGTTGACATTAGCACGGGTACCTTCGGGGTCGCCATACCTGTACTCAAGAAATCAGAGAGTCCCTGAGAGCTTCTTACAAAAAATAATTACTTGAAGTGCCTCATTCTGTGACCTTAAATTTACAAATTCAATAAAGTTAATTTTAAATATTTACAGAGGGAAATTAATAATTGGAAATTTGGGTTAAAAATAATAACTTTAAAAAAAAATCCAGGTTTCTGTCCGAATTCCAGGTTTTCAAAGTTTTCCAGGTCAGTAGGCACCCTGATGTATTTCTACTTGGAATTTGAGAGCTTAAATTACACAGCAAATCTTTGGATCTCAAATGTCTATATACTAATAATATGTACTTACTTGGCTGTAACAGCTCCAGGTTTGGATTACTGAAACTAATTTGTCCTGATCGATTTATAGATGTTAACCAAGAAGCTCTACACGTGCACGTCGTTTTCTCCTTTATACATGATTATGATTGTGTGTTCTAATACGGAACAAATAATCTGTAAGTAAATTTCTTCCTTTTTGAATTTACCTTAAATTGCTATTCCGACTTTCCTCTGTGCTAGTGGTACATACAAGGTAAATTTATGGTAAGAAGGAAGGATAGTTACAGCTTAATGCTCCATAGGCGAACAACGACACACGCACTTAAACACTAATATATAAAGAGTACTTACGATATTTCGGTATTAATACCGTAAACTTGCTGCAAAGAAACGCACAAACGTGGATAGAACAAAACACTAGGACGACACTAGCGACACGTAGCGTTTGTTCTATCCACGTGCTTGCGTCTCTCCTCCTCTACAGTAAGTCTATGGTATTAATGCCGAAATATCACAGTACTCTTTATATTGTGTGTGTGTGTTCGCCTATGGAACAATAAGCTGTAAGTACCCTCCTCGTACCATAAATTTACCTTTAATTGCCTTCCCCACTTTCCTTTGTGTTAATGATTCTAAATATTTTTGCAGAATATTTACTATCATTTTTTAACATAGTCCCCCAAATTATGGAGAAAGTTACAGACAAGTAGGTGCATTTTACCATTATATTTTACCTTGAATTTTCACAAAAGACCTCACTGAAACTACTTCTGTCAAGATACCTTCGATTAAATCCGAGTAATTTCTTAAATGATTTCTCCTGTCACACCAGGGAAATACCAAGATGGTACCTTCAACTTAGACCTTGCCCGACATCTTTCCCATCCTTTCCCCCTCCCTATTCCGGCCTAAGCCTTAAATGCCTGAAGGCCATAAATAAATTGCAAATTCATCAGTTAAATTAAGAACATATTAAAGGCAAGCCGTATGGAGATGAAAAATTTTCCTCTTTTTCTAAGACCTCTTCACTTAAAAGTTGCTGCTAACATCAAAACGAACAAGAGTTTTAACGCAAAAACACGATCTGTGGATTTTCGGTTCTGAGTGGGAGAATGAGTGAGACAAACCGAACTTGAATATAGTGTAAAATCTTCACAATGCTTTCACCACAAAGAACAAATAAAAGGTTTTTAAACTAGGGAACAAACAAACTGCCAAAAAGTGGTAACCAGTCTTTGTTTAATGTGCCCTTCATATAAATGTTCTCAATACGGTTGTTAGTTTTATTAACTAGCTTTGTTTCTATTGTTTTATGTTGAGTACTTTTAAGATGTTAATTTACAGGACACACGAATATCTTTTTTGCTATCCTTCAAATCATCTCTGTATCTGAAGTTCCTCTTGGTTCATTCTATGTGCTCGCTTTGACATTCACAGGCAATTTTCATAATATTAATTTCATACTACTTCGAAAGAAAATTAATCTGTATGACTGGTGAGATGAAGTAATCTTCAAAGAAAAGTTTATTGTAGTCTACAATTTATGAGTACTATAGCGCTGAAGAGCACTTATAGCACTATTCATCATAATTGCAATTAGCTATAACCCAATACGTACCTGGGAGAGCGAGATTTCGACGAACCAACAGAGCGTGATCTTGAGCGAGACGAAACCGAACTTGAACTACTGGATCCGGAATGACTGGAGCTGGAACTTGAATGAGATCTACTGGATCGAGACCTGGAACGTGACCGTGACACACTGCTTCCAGAATCTGAGCCAGAATCGCTTGCTGACCTGTTGAAAATAATAACCATAAGTTTCTAAATTTAAACTGCTCACTGAAATGTTATAACAAGTCTGAACAAAGTATTTGAGTCAATCCACCAAGTTTCATTAAATTATGAAAAGGCAGAGGTAAAACCTAAACCAGCCTCACCTTGCAACGGTATCATTCGTACACAGAAATGATTAGAAAACATTATATTCAGAGACTTATACATACATAGTAAACTCGTTCCTATGGGAGCGATTGTGTGAAAACATCAAAGTTAGTAAGTCACACACACGTAAACTAAACATACCAGTTCATTGAGCCAGTTATCATCGTCTGATGGTAAAAGCAAAAATCAGGTTGCCATGTTATGTTTAAAGGTCTTCTACGCTGGGGAGTCGAACGAAACATACGAAAATACTATTTCTCTCATACATAGTTACTGGAAAACTTTCGTAAGTTTAAAGTTCTACTGCTTATTGTAATTAATGAAAGTCATGTACTCAGGGTTGGGCCAACTTGAAAACCCCCGTTTTAAACACAGTGGATTTTCTCGTAAATTTTTGTTATTAAATTATTTCTGAAATGAGAGCACGTCATAGATGCATAATAACTAAAATTATTGCATTTTAGATTGTTAAAATGTTCCTCATGAATATCATAACTCTAGAATAATACTGTTATCTAAAATCTAAAACATTACCTTTGTGACAATGAAATGCAAGAAGCTCAGTCAGTACTTCAAAACAAACTACTAAGTAACATTTCTCGAACTGTTGATTTCTTAACCCACTAGAACTATTAGCACTTATTAGTGATGATGCATATAGATGTTTATGCTCTTGAGTTTCAATGTTATTAACAAAGTAAATAGACTTAGACTATAGGCCTAGGTTTTGAAGGTACTTTGGACACAACAATACAATTTGAATGTTGCACGGTGCAACATACTTTCATATTTACTTCATACTAGGTTAAATAAACAAAAAAAAAAAAAAAAAAAGATGAATTTAGATGTGAAATAGACCGGCACAAACTATTTAGTCTTCAGCTGGAATACATGCTTGGACCGCAGTGGCGACTACGTGGAATTTTAGTGCAATATAATGTGCATAATATACTGCAGTTTCCATATTTGGAAACCTTCACGTTTCGGAATAAATTCAATATTCACCTTACTTTTATCATTCTCCTTTGTACATCCCTGACTTTGTAACAAGCATACCACATAGAACAGATTAGCATTACTACATGATGTTATAGTATGATGATCAATCGAAGTATAGTAAGTACGTCTTTGTAATACGAAAAATGTCTTTGAAATACCACATTCTATGCAAAATTCATTAGTAGAACCTAGAAATACTGTTATAAATAATAATATAACCCAATTTTCAAACGCATACTATATACCATCACTGATACAACATTGCTATCCAAAGAAGCACAGACAAATTCAGGAACTCAGATAATAAACGATAAAAATATACACGTCACTACGGTCACCCCATCTGTTGTGTCGGACGGAGAAATGGCACTGGGAAGGTTGAGCGACAATTCGCATCATGGTGAAATGGACAATAAGACCGCTCGAATGGGATTCAAATGTTACACACACACACACACACACGAGAGAGAGAGGGGGGGGGGTTACATCCTCTACCTTTGTTTGTGCGCGAATCCATTCATTTGTCTTCCTGTTCCTCCTGGTTATTCCTAGCATGCATCTCCATTGCTCTTTGTGTGACTCTCAATCTTTGAGTCGTTTGCGCATTCAATTGTCCAAGTTTCACAGCCGTACATCATCACAGGTAAGACACATTGATTATAAACTTTACGCTTCAGACACATTGGTAGTTTGCTTTTGAAAATAAAGTGTAGTCTTCCACACGAACTCCACGCCATTTTACATTTTCTTTTTATTTCATCAGTCAACTTGGCATTCGATGTTTTGAGCTGGCCTAGGTATAGTCATCAACTATGCCTATTGTCTCTCCGCTAATCTTTATATCCCTTTTTGCAGCATATTGATTGTATATGACCTTTGTTTTACTTAAATTTATTTTAAGGTATATTTTCGAACTCTCATTATTCAGTTCTTCCATTCTGGTTTGTAGTTCTTCTGCACTTGAAGCAAACAGGACTATATCATCAGCGAACCGTAGGTGATGAAGATATTCGCCATTAATTTTAATTCCAACTTCATCCCAGTTTTAAATTTTGGAAACATGTCTCCAGGACCGCATAGAACAGTTTTGGAGAAATTGAATCTCCTTGCCTTACCCCTTTTTCAATTTGAAATTTTTCACTTCTTGATGCATTCTAATGATAGATGTGGCAGTCGAGTAAATGTTTCTAGTAACTTGATGTATGCACTTTCGATGCCTTGATGTTCAAGTTAAGTATTTCTGCTGAGACATAATCGAAAACTTTTTCAAGACTCCCAGACATAGTGGAAGTCCATATTCATTAGTCCTTTCCAAAACCTCATCCAATGGTTGTATGTAGTCCACTGTGCTAAATCCACGACAAAATCCGGCTTGTTTCCTTCCCTGACTAAAATCTAAGTCTCATTCAATACGTTCAATACATACGAGGGGTGACTGAAAAGTTTTGAGCCTTGAGGAAACTATAAGAA
>JAGDQP010011729.1:0-52242 GCA_022664845.1 Lepisma saccharinum
AATAGGTCAACCTATATATTCTCCTTGTAGTGTTTTAAGTTTATTGTAAATAAATTCTATATCCAAAGCACCGAGTTATTTTTTTTTTTTATGAAATTGAATTCATCTCTATAAATAATATAATACATTAGGAAAATGGAAAGGCATTCGAACTTTGATTTCAGGTGGATGCCCTAGACACGGAGGACCGCTACCGAGATATAAGGGTGTAATATTTCTTTTCTTTAGCTCTACCACAGAAGACTCATCAATATATCATTGATCACCTGGCGCCATACTCATTATCCCAGTGATCGAAATCTTGGGCAACACCTCATTAGAACTTTGGTAACGCCTCAATGGTTGTCGTGCGTATACGTCGCTCTCTATTTTTATACCACAACCAAGATTGAGATTTTGCCATGACTCCGATGAGGTTCGGCGTTGTCAACCCAACGCTTTGCCTCTTATAATTGGCAGACCGGTCAAAGAACTTCCTTAATAGCCTTGACTGAGATTAGTGTGCCAAAATATGGATGACATTTTGGGAATTACGTCCCATACAGCTCTTAAAACTCAGACAATTCACCTGAAATATGTTTGAAAAGAGGAAGGTACAATATTGAGTTCAGAATTGATTCCGGGGCAATCGATAGCATGCTAATATATCAACTACTTCAAACTATGAGTATAAATTTCTTAATTTACCAAACTGAAAAGCAAATATTGTTGCTTAATGGAACGAGGTTGCCAGTGATAGGCGAAACACACTTATACGTAGTGTACAATTTCAGTGACAATTATTTATGCTTCATTTTGTAATTATCGATACGGCCATTCCTTATCAAATAATCGGTAAAAATGGTTTGGATTCACTTAATCCTAATTGGTTAACGGACTGTCTTAACTTGCCTAATGTTGCACATGTGTTTGAATTCGAAACTACAAATAAATAGGAAATAATTCATGGTCATTCAGATACTAGTAATAATAGCGTTATGCATACATTTATGAGCGAACACTTTGATATATTAAAGCTTGATCTCGAACAACAAATTCAAAGGTATGGAAGGAGTTGCATGAAATTAAATTAAAAATGAAAAACAACTCTGATAGTCAATTTCTGAAATAGAGCGTGGATAATGTTGTTCCACCAGTAAACTTTTCTAATGTCGAGTAAAAATGCATCCCTAATAGCGATAATTGTACGCCAAAACATCTAGTGATCTCAAATCAATAAACTTTCGAGGCAATTACTTCATCTCCATCTATAAATCATTATATCTCGGTGGCTTTAAAATACAAAAATCTGGGTAATTCATTATACAATTCAGGGGATTTCTTAGAAGCTTTAAAGTACTACTTCAGGGCTTTACATATTGATCCGACTAACGCAAAAATGTATAATAATATCTCTGCAGTTTGGTTGCAGTTAGATCACATAGATGAATCTATCCCTTGAACCCAAAAGATTTTAGACTTTAAAGATGTCTATGGTGTTGGTGAACTTTTATCATCCAAGTGGCATAAGCGTCTGAAATGTTCACTTGAAGCACATCAGAGTTATGAAGATTGATCTATTTTAAATGTAATACAGACTGATCATAATGGGAGTACATATAGTAAACCTCATTGTTGTCAGGGTACAGATCCAGTTTATGAGATATCTCCTAAGTCACAGAATAATACTAACATTACTGATATTGAAAACTCATCAACCACTATTGTTACTGAAGTCTCAACAGAATGAGTCGTTTGATACTATTTCAATTATCACAGTCGATGAACCAGCCGTACCTTTCACTACGGATGTTTATCTAAGAATGGACGCTACAATGCATAATAACTTAATCAATAAGACTCTTGATTTGATATCTAATGATCACCGAAATAAGTCCTCATCAATTTGTAGTACATCCAATTCAGTATTGTCTGATAACAAACAGAAACATGCATCCAACGATCAAATATGTCAGATTGTTGATAATCACTTCTACGAATTAATACTGGAAAATGATCGAGGTTTTACTCAAAGGATTTCTACAGAATTTTTCCCTTCAAGCTCAACCCTACGTGAAACTCTTACAGTGGATAACTATTAAGTTCGATAGCAAACCGCTTAAGAAAAAGTCTAAAAAGCAACGAAAACCTGAGAAACAAATTAGTTTGGATAATAAGTTAAAGCGGTATTTGCGCAAGGTAGGTTTACAACGTGTACTTCTAAATCCAAAATTTCACAAAGTTAAGTATATGATCCTACAAATGTTCTCAGACGGTAACGACGATCTCGCACTAATTTACATCCGACCTTACCTAAAGGTTACTGTTTGATGTAAGGAGGGAAGGATGCTGTGATGATGTTTGGTGGTCCGCAGTGAACAGTCACATTGTATTCACAATTCTTCTCCAAGATTTGTCTCAAGACGAAAATCTCTGGTCCAACTTGGATCTGTTTCTTCTAAATCCACATTGGTGATCTCCAATTATTTCATCTACGTATACACTTAGGAGAGTTAGATTTATATCGATTATTAATTCCAAAGGATTTTCAATCACGTCACATGGGAAGACGTCTCCATATTATTTGTTAGAGATTCAATGGCGTACATCGACCCCAAAATCCTTCCTCTATGACTAGTTTAATTTTTAATGGTAAACTGTCTGTCAACAAATAGAGAAATAGACGTTCTGAATACTTAGAAATAAGTCAAAACAATTACTACACAAGTAATTAAAAGTACTAGTAATTGCAAGTCTAAAATGGTAACAAAATTACACTATAAAGTTCAATTCTTATAAGATTGAAAAATTTGCCTTCAAAATGACTCACAAGGAATATATATATATATATATATAAATATGCACACCAATGTCCAAGAAACTTGGCAGATAGAAACTACACATAACCTAAACAAATGTAGTTCAGTGGCCAGTTACAACTCAGTATGCAAGCCATCACAGAAATCAAATTATTGCTGCATTTGGTTATTGAATGTGTAAGAAGTATAAACGTCTTGGGTGTCTACTTCTCACCCTCCACACTTTATCAGTAATGACGTAATTCAAAATGCGCGCTTGTTAACCCTCAAATGGCTTAAAATATCCAAATGAAACGTGCTAGAGACCTATAAGTGATATAAATCCGAGATAATTTCACGTATCTCACTCATGTGAACGAATATCATTCATTATGGAAGAATATCATAATGAAAAATCACAGCCATTTTAGAAAATGGAGTCCAGAGTTACTCCTCACTTTAGCTCAATATAAGAAAACTGATAATTACAATATTAATATCAAAGTGTATGTGTATTTTTCACGCCATTAAATTAAATAAACATTTTATGATACATTAGAATGTTTAAAATCTATTTTGTAAAATGACGAGGCTTGGAGCCCGTTCCTTTAACGCGATTAATATTTTCACTAAACTACCAGCTGGCATCATCAGGTAGAAATGTCAAGTCAAAGCCGGAAACCGGGAAATAATTTGTTGTCACTTAGTTTAGGAAATGCGTAGAGGTACATTTTTCATTACTAAATGCAAAAGAGGAAACGAATTAACCGTTAGTCATGTGGATGCTTCATGAAATTTGTAACTATCGTCCATAATTTAACTACTATCGATAAGAAAATTAATTATTCTAATAACCAAGCTGTTACCTAATTTTAAAATGACAAAAATCTTATTATTAATTTTATTCGATAACTAAGTTAATAACATATTCAACTTTCCATGATCCAAAGTGAAAGTACGCTTTTTATGTGTATATGCACATATATCGTTCTTTCCTTATCTAAACTCTTTTAAGGTAAAATTTTGGCATAATCTATATTCTGGTTTATCACCTTCAAATCTTGTGACAGATACGTCATCGGTACTTCGTTTCCCAAATCTCATTAGTTTTTTCTTTATTCTGATCTTTAAATTTCTCCTCGTCATACTTATGTATTGTCCTTTAAACTCTGAGAGCTCGCCTCAGATCCAGATCATTTAGTAGAAAGTAAATTTTGACGATGCTGCAGGGCGGAGAGTTAATAAGGGATTAAAGTTATATTAACATTTGAAAATATTTTCGTCCGTACTTCACGGAACATTGGAATTCCTTTAAAAAAAATCCACCTGAATGATTATTGTCAATTGTTTTCTTCCTATGTTCAAACTTCAGTTTCGTCCATCTAAGGTACTCTAATAAAAGTTTCTTTGCAGTAAACATATTGTTGACTTATTTCTAAAATATTGTCTATTGTTGAGTTTAGTTATAATACTAAGAGCTCGCATAAATAAATATAGCTAATATTGTGTTCAAACTACGGAGAATGACCCAATTTCGCTTCTATGTACTGTTCCTCTGCACTAGGTTATCTATAATTGTAGTTTTAAACTGGTTATATAACAGTAGATTTTCAAATCTAGGAAGTAGAGTTCATCATTGCTTTCTGTTTCTCAGCTACACGGGATAACTGGGTGAATTTTGTTTAATTAATTGAGCAGTGTTTCCAACTGTTGATATTTTATGTAACACGAATGAACAGCAACATAACAGTACTATACATATTACCTTCCATCATCACAGGAAGGAAATCTCACAAAATATTCTGCACCAGAGAAGTGTTGACTACCGTCACTTATCCCTGTTAAGAATATTCCTCTTAAATGTACACTCATGCTCAAAAAATATTTTCACATGTCTTTATTTGACAGTTTCTGACAAATAATATTTTTCTCCTTAGATTCAGGAGTTTGCTTAATTGTTTTATTTGTAAAGAATTTAGACAAATAGTTTATGAAATTTTGTCAGAAAAATATTAATTAATAAGGAAACTAGAAAGAAAAAACTAAATGTTGAGAAATTTCTAAGTCACAAAGTCAGAAATTTGGCAACATAGGGAAATTCACAGGGAAATTTAGAGGAAAAGAAGGGATTGTTTCGTCACTTGCCGTAAGAGTCCATATCTTTAGTACTATGTGAAACTGAAAATAGAGAAATGTTGACTCAAATGAAATAATACACAAAGAAAGGTAACAGAGATAATGCATGCGCCGTATAATCATGTGACAGAAACTATTATCTTCCCCGAAAAGAAGAGAAAAAAGACATAACATCTCGTGAAGACTTTCAATCAACTATTCAGATATAAATGTTTATCAAAAAGTGTTAAAGCACAACGCTCTCGTGGCGTAGTGGCTAGGTTTTGGACGTGTGGAGTGAAGGGTCCTGAGTTCGAATTTCCACCCAACCTTAGCAATATTTTTTTTAAAAATAATTTCGAATACAAAACGGGATTATTCGTTTTTGTAGTTCGAGACTTTTTTCTTTTTTGTATTCTCTCTTTGTTGATGAAATAGTCTTTCTTACATTAAGAGTACACAGTCGGAAAAGTGTAAGTGTTGTGTATTAATTTTTACGAGGCAGTAAATATGTGCTCAAAACTGTATTCTCATGTAAGATTTAGCAACAGGTCCGATGATTGTATGTGTTCCAAAGCAGTTGCACTTCTAATCTCTAAACCCAATCCATATTTAAAATTAGCCATGCACATTATGTTTCAAATTGCCAATAAGTATCAGAACATTATATGTATAAATGTTACTTTCATGTTATTTATAATATCCTTATCTGACCTGTGATTTAGTTTACCAAATGCAACAGTGTATAATACCTACAGGTTTCTAGAATATTCTATTTTTCTTATCATTACTATTATTATTGTTATTAATATTATTATTATTATTATAGTAGTCGTGAGTTTTCACAGACAGTGATATAGAAGATGAAATTAAATAAATAAGCAATTCTTCTTAAAAACTAGTCTAATTCCGAAAACTTCTGACAATTTCCAGTTGGCAGAATGCGAAACGTCTAATTTAGAAATAAAATACCCTATTTACCTAAGGATAAGGGTGTTTATGTTATAGATATAACTAGTGTAATTCTTATATTCGACTTCAGAAAATGTTTTTCGTTATTACAAGACTGGGTGGCTCAAGTGGAAGAGAGTTATTTTTCCACGAGCGTGAGGTCGCAAGTTCGAGTCTCCTTGATTGTATAACTTTAATCGCTCTTTCGTTTTAAACAAAATGAGTACTTCATGCGATGCAGTAAAGAAGAAGAAATAAAAATGAAGGAAAAATTAACTGTAAAACGTTAGAAGAAGGTTATTATATTTCTGTGATGTAAGCGATCAACGTGTAGGCAGCAAATACTATGAGACTCTCTATAGAACTCCTGCTCACCACTTGCGACTAGTGACAGGAAGAGCATACGAGACTGAGCCATTCTCGCGCATGCGAGTTAACTTAAGGCTTAGAAGGTCCAGGGTTCGAGTCCAGGTCCTGGTTTGTTTTTATCTTTTTTAACTTTCAGTAGCATCTGTGCAAATATATTTTACAATATGCTTTTGATATGTATAGATAATGTTTGTGTTTTATAGATTTTCGTTTTTTATTTGTATTTTTCTTTTTATTTAAAATCTGCTAATTTGCCTTAAACAATCTTGTGTTCAGATAACGAACAGAAACAGTATGGAAATAAGGATAAATAAATGGTTACATTACAATTACAGAATTAATAATAATAATAATTCTGCATGTGTAATGTAACCATGCATTTATTCTTATTTTAATACTATTGCTGTTGTTTATGTGAACACACTATTGTTTTAGGTAAATTATTAGATTTTAAATAAATGAGGCAAAAAGTCAAATACAAATTAGATAAAAGCTATAAAACAATAACATTCACTTTACATGCCTAAGCATATTGTAAAATATAACATTTGCACAGGTGCTACAGAAAACGTAAAAGAAGGAAACATTCGTCCCGACCAGTTCTTTAACCTAGGACATTTCCTACCGTAAGCTAAGGCCTCTTGTTCCACCAGAGCTGCTGAAAGGAACGTTTATAGTAATGCTTCTACTACTTGTCGCACGTCAGATTTCACTGATAATTATCATTTACGCCTTTCCTACTGAACTGCAGGTTCTAGAAATATATTGCACGCTTTTTGTTATATACTCTATCGATATAGAAAGTTTGGTTACGATCTGAATTTTTGTCATCTGGATGTTTTGGTGTCAGTTAATTAAAGGAAAAATGTTATTGGTTGGCAACACTGTAAAATGTATAACACCTAATAGTCTATCAGCGATACTTCTTCGAATATGTGACAGGAAGACAGCATACCAAATTTAAGACCTTAGTTCAGTAACTGATGGTAAGACAACTTTTTTCTATCTACTAATTGCCTCATATGAAAATATAAATCCACTGAGTCCAGAGGCTTCATTTAAGTGGCCAGAGGAAGTAATTGCCAGAGTTTGAGAACATAAACGCAATAAAACGTATAAAACTACTGAAAAAATACGGGTTAAACCAACATAAAAACTGCAAAGTAATGAAAAATACTATGTTTGCCAATTCTGATTATGTCTTTTATGTCGGACGTTGATCATCATCTTCTGTAAAGAAGTTTATATCTATATACCCTTTTCCTTTCATATTAGTAACGTTCAAGAAATATTCTGCGTTATATCTGCATAGTGTTTACATTTTTAACGCCACGACTCTGTGCGGTGCCTGTCCAACGTCGACTAGGTTTATCATAACAGTAGTTCTCAAAGGGTGTTCATTTGGACACTAGATTTATCATAACAGTGGCTCTCAAACGGCGTTCACTGGCACACTATTATATCGCGAAATTGCTTGCCTGTCCGGTGCCGTTCCATTTTTTTTCTTGTGAAAATGGTAAGGTAAAGGGAAATTGAACATAATTAAGTACGTTTTTATTAATACAAGGGGAAAAATACATTATAAGAAACAAATTAGAATTCTTAAATTATTGAGTCTGTTCTATTGAGAATATCTAGCTTTGTCTTGTTATTTCTCTACGCACTTGTTACGTTTGAGAGAATGTAGTAAGAAGCAACGTATACCACAGCAGTGTGCTTTTTCAGAATGTGTTTTTGAGAATTATTATATTATGAGCATTAGTAGGTCTCTTTTTGTGTTTTCTGTACTGAGCATTGCTGAGTCGTTCGGTTAGATTAGTTTGTAGAATTGCCAGAAGATAGGACACCTTGCGTCATCTAAGTCCTATGTAGAGAAGTCTTGTTTATTTTTATAATAGCTATTTTTTTGCTTGCAGTGTTGCCACTTTTTGTGCTAAGTGTAGCAAGTAGTAGCTTTTTATCAGTATTGGCAGAGTAATAATACCTAAGCGGTAGGTTTTCCCGCGACAATTTTAACCCTGTCTGTTTTTATATTTCACCTTGGATGTATTTATATTGGTTGGACTGCATATATATACATATATATACCAATATATATATATATATTGGTGGACAGTCTGTTTCATATCTCAAGGTGCCCAGGGCCTATGTGTATGTTGCGAAAATAAGAATTACCAAGCTGGTCAGATTAGAGCGTTTTCTTTACATTAAATTGTACGGGAATTTTAAATTTAAATTTTTGTTTAGGTTTGAGAACATTTCATTTTTGAAGGTGAGGCATTGTGGACTATTAAGTGTTTTGGAAGTCGTATTTCGTTTGTCTGACAAATTGTGGTTTTCTTGAAAAGGTGTGGTGACATTAAGGAAGACCTTTGCTTTTTAAAATTTGTTCATAAATTTTATCTTCCCTCTCCGTGATAGCTGAATATTTTGTTTTGTTCAAAGAAAGTCCAGTACTATTGTCTTTGCTTTGGTTTCCTCAGTTTCGACGGTTCAATGTAGAAATAGTTTTTGGGGCATATTTCGATGTGTAGATCCAATTTGTATTCAAGTTGTGAGATCACATCATTATAAGCAGTTTGCCACCATAATGTTTACTTTGCCTGTGATATCAAGCAGAAAAATGTCGTGAGTTAGTTGGTTGAGTTCTTGTGGAGTTTTTGTTACCCAAAAGAGTAAGTTATTTTTCTTATTTCGATTCGAATTTATGTACAGATTGTCTTCCTTTTAATGGCGTTCCTCAGTATCAGCGGATGCAACATTTCTGCCTCTAGCCGGACTTGAATCCGAATTGTTAACGGTGCTCACCACAAAACACTGAGCTCAATATGATATATCCTCAGTATAGAAGGCTGCTATTTATTCTATACTGCTATAGTCGGCTATTTATTCTTATTTTATCATTGGGAATATTTGTAACTGCCGATCACCACTGCCTCTAACGAATGATTTGTTTCTATTCTAAAGAGAATTAAAAATTAATTTCGGTCGTCAATTTTCAATGATCGACTCACCTCGCCTCGTTGATGATTTGACAGTGGAGCGGAAAGAGGTTAAGCAAATTTCTGTTGATGATCTTGTTAATAATTACTAAAATGAAGGCAAGACCTTCCCCTTTGAGACATTAGAGCTTTTCATCTGCTCAAAACAACACTATACAAAAAAGTTAACAATTAAAATTTCCTTATTTTTTATATCAAATATGAATGTTGCTTATTTTTAGCTATATCATAATTACAGCGAAGATGTGCATGTTAATTACGTACAGTTTGGGGGGTGAAGTCAAATTTGAGAGGATGTAAATGGAGTTTTGCACGTTTTCTGTCGATTTTTGACCTTAAGTTTTTAAGTTAGGTGCTCTCTCAAGGATATGGAGGGTGTCACCCCCACACGGGGCGGGGAGGGGGGCTGGCGGAATCACTGATTACGTATATGCAGAGTATGAAGCAAGAATTAAGCTTGAAAATTGGTGGGATGCACCAAGCAAAATATCATTTAAGGTCTTTTCTAAATTATTCACCCCCCCCCCCCCCCAAGCATAAACTGAAATGACGCCACTGAGACCCACGTCTGAGATTTTGCAGGACAGGAGTCTATAGCCTCATCTACTGTCACACTGCCGGGATCTTCGCCTCTGGTCTATTAAATATTAGGCCTACACGTTTAACAGGACGGTCACTTTAATTATACTGCCTCTTAATTACTCGAAAATTACGTATTACAAAGTTTTGCAAAGAGAGCTTTGCCTCAGAATTTATCATGAGATAACAGGACAAATCTACATAGGAGCGAATTTTTTATTCTTCCTGTATAACATGCTTGTATACTCGATCATACTTTGCGATGAAACATAAAAAAGCAAGTGACAAATGCTAAATAAGTGAGGTGAGACCTAGTCGGAGGAATACACAAGATTCATTTATGCTTTGTAATTTGCTAAATCAAGAAAATATAAAATGAAAAATGCACCTAAAAGTATAAAGCAAGCTCATTCAAAACTAAAACAAGAAAACTAAGACAAAAAAAAAATCTTTAACGAATAAAAAGTAACGAATGTGCTGGGATTCGATCCTCAGTCGTGACATCCATCTAGACAGAAATTTGCCCTTGATGAATCGAACTAACAGCTCTGAGTCTTTTGCTGTGGGCCTCAACACGAAATACATATATTACGTCACGGATTATCAAATTGTGTTGTTAATAAAGCAGTTAGTCTACTGTGCTTACTACTGTTTACATTAGGTTACAGACGCGTTGCGCCTTTTTTTACTATTACCCACTCGTGTTGAAATGGATAATAATAACATGCAAATATTAAGACAAGCATCATCGTTTAAGCCTTTTTCTATGATTCGAAGCGGTACGAGTCATGTTGTCAATTTTAATACTCCACAAGCTTCTAATAAAGATACTGTATAATTTGCTGAAAACGTAGAGAAATTATGAATGAAGGTAATTTGTAAAATTTTGTGATGGTCCTTGGTGAATTCACTGACTCGAACTGACAACCCTTTACTTCACGGTCCTTTAACCACGGTCACGGCGCTTTCGGACATTCATAAGCATTTATTAGCCCAGCATTGAATGACAGCGTTCACTTCATAAATTTAAAACCAATCTTCTGTCTTTCTTCGCACCTTCTTGGGGATATAATAGTTTCTGGTACATGATTATGCAATGCATATGTTGTTCTGTAAATTTTTCTTGTGTAATGCTTGATTTGAATGAACATTGTCTGTAATCTCAGTTGCTGGTAATACTAAAGATATACACTGTTTCATAGAGCCAAGGGAAATATCCCTTCTTTCCTCCCAATTTCCCACGTAAATTTCTCTATGTTGCCAAGTTTCACAGTTTTGGACTTAATTTTTTTCGATCATTTCTTCATGATTCTGTCTTTCCGTTATAGTTTCATTATTTATTAATATTTTTGTGACAAAAATTCAGGAAATCTTCGTTTTTACATTCTTTACAAGTAAAACAGTTAAGCAAACACCAAAATTGAAGGAGAAAACAAATATTTGTAAAGAAATGTCAAATAAAGACAGGCGAAAAAAAATTTGAGCATGAGTGTACACATAAACCACAAAATTTGTTAATTAAAACTTGAACAAACTTAGCGTTTTGTTCACAAAACTGTCAGGTCTTGCACTATAACGCTGTACATATTGCTGAGAGGGTTAGATGGTCAATGATAATAAAACTTCCACTTATCCTGAGTTAATGGATCTAAAGTAAATTTAGAAATGCAACAAACCAATGATCTTATCTTTGACCATGACAACTGGATAAGAGAAAATAAATGAAATCTGGGCAGTACATGCAAACATGTATCTATTTGAACATGCGCCAACAGACACTTTATGACCAAAAGGATTATATTTTACCACTACTGTCACCAGTTTAAATTTGTAGAAACCACAAAGAAACTATGTAACATACAAGGTAAAAATAAACCCTTTCAATATTTCGCTTGATGCTCTTGGCCTTCATCACATGATGAAACTCAAATCGTCGCGCGAGAATTGTTTTGTGCTATATCAACTTCTCTCTTATTTACAGGAGAGCGATTTGAAGTTTATTTCTGCGACTGTCGCAAAACCGTTCAGAATTATAAAACATTGCTGATCGATCATTGACAAAAGTATTGTCAAAGTGCGCATGATATTCAGAATTTCAAGTTCTTTGTTTTATTTCCTTTAGAGTGAAATAGTCATGAATAGAAGCAGGGAAATGCATGTCAGCCTTCGCAGGCACCATAAGGCTAAATGTTTTTTTTTTTAAAATTGCCAATCATCTTTTCGTTATTATTTTATTTTACAAAGACACTAAAACAAAGTGGTTTGACACGATATCTGCTCAGTATAAAAGAAAATGAAGCTAAGAAACACTGTCTTCTCTTGTGTTAAAAACTAAATGTTCATAGTAAGGAAAAGCAAAGTAAAATGAACAAAATTCTATGAGTGATTTGCAAATAGTGTTGTAAAGTATTTTGTCAGCTTGTGGCATAAAGCAAAACAGTTTTTTGATGTCAGTGATTTGATCTTTCGACAATACTGGAGTGGCTTTAATTTGTTTAGCCAGATTATTCTGCTCGTTGAAAGTAAACCGTCTATTTGGATAAACGTCAGCAGTTAATAGTGTTGCATGTGAGGTATGAATTTTTGTATTTCACTGTAAATAATCGCGCGTCACACTAGATGTGTTTCAATTGAGCGAAGGAACATTTTTGTACGTGTACCCTTGAGATGCTCCTTTGAAATAAAAACAAATCTCCAGGGTTTAGCTGAATAACTCTAAACTAGTTCCCTAGGTGCATTGATGCGGAAAGAAGCATCCTAATCAGACATAATGATGGGCTCCAGATTTCCTTGTGTTTGACTGCATTTCCAATGATGATATGGAGCGTGTCTACTTCTTGCACATTGTAGTAACCTGGTTCTTTGAATTTCTGGCAGATGTATTTTACCTTCTTATTCTGAAGCATGAATTAGCACAGATCAGTAAACATCAAGCTGCTCTTTTTCTGTGGTACACAGGGTATAATTAATTTCTTCCAAGTGAGCATATTTTTCTGTAACAAGCACACATGATGCCTACTTCTTGCTGTTGTTAGAAGGTCCAGCTGGCAGGTCATCATCTTCATTGTTGCTACTACTTTGGACATAGTCAGGGTCCAAATCGCTGTCATTGAGTATATCCAATCTAACAATGGTACTTAAGACCATTTCATTATCATCAGCATCATTTGAAACATCCTCCATCCTGTAAAGGAACACATTCTCTGGTCACAGTACTTGAAAACTTTATGATCCTAATAATAGAACTAATATTCTGCGTTGTATTTACAAAGTACTGCACTTAAAAGGACATGCTTTGTTTGGCAAAACAGTAACAATAAAACCACCACTTATTAGTGCCATTACTTACGTTTCCAATAATAGATTTCAAAGCAGCTTCCTTTCACAACCTTTTGGTGTAAAACGTACTGGTAGCAACCACCTTGTTACGTGAGGTAGAGTGAATCTTATTGGATAAGGACATAGAATAAACCAAAAAAAATACACAAATACAAATCTCCAATGACATAGAATAACACTATAGTTAAGGACAGCTTATTAGGCAGTGACTTACAATAAAACAGAATGATTTTTTCTGTAGCTTTGGCTGACAGAATAAAACAGTTCTCAGGTTATCATATTTCCTGCAGGAATTGATCAGAACTCTTCCTGGATACTAAAAATATACAGGGCGTAGCACATATTTCTAGTAAAAAAAGTCAATTTTCGATTTTGGGTGACAGAATAAAAGAATCCTCCCACGAAATGTGGAGAAATTTTTACTCTTCAACTCTTTATAATCAGTTCAGAGTAGTGTAAACTTTTACCTGTGTATGTGTGTTTACTTTTTTTTTCTACAAAATAAAGCTTTATGAAATCAGAAAATATTGTGACAAGTTATTTTAGCAAAGTCCCTTTCATGCGCTTTAAAAAAAAATATAATTGTACCATAAAGCATAATCATCCTTGAATTTCACGAAGAGCAAATACCTCCCTTGCTTTTATATGCCACAGCTACTGATCCGAGTACCACACGTAGTCTATTTATGAATACAACGTCATCAAATGACTTTCCTTTACAGAAATTTGAGGAAACAAACACTAGTATAAATTAGGTTTTACTTCCAAGTGAATTAAGTTCAATTGGAGGGATGACTGCAAGAAATCCGTACTGATCTTACTGCCATCTATTTAATACGACTTTGAATTTGAACTAATTTATGATTTATAGGCAGCTTTTGGTTTAAGAAAATATGCCGTAGGTAAGTCGTCTAGTGCCTAGTTTGAAAGTACAATTCCGGCATTTGTATGGTATGAGTGATGAAATCCCTGGGGAGAAATCTTTGGATACGTGTCCCCTGAGATTATTTCCAGGTCCTTCCGATTCCCTGGAAGTAAACATTCAGCAAAGAACATTTTTGAAGAACATTTTTCTAGATAAGAACATAAGGTACGTCAGCAGAACATGAGAAAACTCACCTTCACAGTTTTTGTCTCAGTTCGTTCCATCCGTCGGCAATCATTCATATAGTTCATAATTTCCAATGTTATGAATCATAAACAAACAAATCAGAATTCAATCATCTTTAGCGATCTTTACAAAGTTGAACTGAAAGAGTGGTTCACATTGTAATATTTGAGAAGCCTACTTGAGTCTTTATACAATGGGTTGAAGCCCTGAGAGCGGGGACCTAAAAACCGCCCCCGCAACCGCAGCGATGTGGGGAGCGAGCTTTCCGGGCGCAGATGTCGTAATTCTATAAGAATAAAGGGAGCAGAAACTGATAATTACCAAAGCGGAGGCGCAGAGCAAGTTAGTTACCACCTGAGGGTATCCCTTTGCAAAAGTTTGGTTGAATTACGTTCAATCAGTCTTTTGTCATGGTTGAATCAAGTATAATTTATTACATTACATTGTCAAGTTTGACTGAAATCGGATCAATCATTCTTACGTAATGCTTCAATATGTGTGCAATAAGTGAATTTCGTTACCACGGAAACAGAAAATGTTTAAGGTTTCCGTTAGTACAGAAACAGGCAAATACAATACAACATAACGTTTAAACTTGTTTCAAATTTGTTAAGGTCTTACAGCGTTATTGAAAGGAGTTTACTCCTACCTACCGGAAATCATATACTCTTTTAATGATTGGCTTCGGATTTGATTTTATTAGAATCTTGGGCAAATAAACAAAATGTATCTGTCCTTGCTTGAGAAAATATTTCTTCCCAGTTGTTCTCATTACAACGTAAAAAAAAAAAAAAAAAAAACAGAGATTCGAAAGCTTGTTAATATTCATGTGATTGGGATAATTGTTTACCAAATTGTATCCAAGTGTTTAGAAATTTGTATATTGAACAATTAATTGTGTTATCATTACTCTTACTTATTTATTTGTGGCACAATTCAACAAAATTATTTTCGAAATCTTTTCACAGAAAGAAATAGAAGACAGGAGACTGCCGAACATCTTGTGACTTTCATCAAATCGACTCCAGTCTTTCTGTTGAAAGCAGTAAATATTAAGGATAATTAGGTTTTTCTGGCACTGACGAAGAAATATTCATAGAACTAAATGTCCTTTTGAATCAATTCTTGAAATAGCATGGAAGATACACCTCTAGAAACAAGATACTGCCGTCATAGCTATTCTAAAATAAACATTTTGTCAATGAAACTGAGTGTGAACTGAATTTTGTGTTTGTCCTTTGATCACAGAAAAAAAAACAACAACAGTGAACGGATTTCAAACAAATGTAATATATTTATAGGTGTTTCTGATATAATTAGAAATAAATGCAATTCGTAATCAATTGAATCGATAGTTCAAGAAAAAAGAAAAAAAAAAACTTTTCCAAAAATGAAGTGGTTTCTAAGTTTCCACTCTACGGTTTAAGCCTTAACGGTACTTCCCTCAATTTTTATAGAGCTCTAAACCAAATTTGAGGGAAACTAGACATAATCGTTCTCACATGAGACGCAAATGTAAGTATTAATAATCTTTATTCTCGTTACCAAAGGAACAAAAATAGTCTGAAATACTGTTGCGGGAGGGTTTTCCATTCTATAGTCAAACGGATTGTGGAGGAAATAAATAGGTTCCTACGTAGTTGTTCAAAATGTGTTTTTCTTGAAGTATCGTTACCATAGCAACCACACAGTGTTCGCCAATCTCAAACATTTAACTTCCTCTTCACATCCGCTACCGCTGTGCGAAAATTAATGATCGTTGATCCAGAAACTTGGGAGGAGTATTATTTTATGGAAGTACAAAGTGAACGTATAAGAACTTGTTATAATGACTGATAAAACAGTTTAACCAAATTTGGTTAACTCTCGTGTTAGGACGTTTTAAAAGTGGTTAACATACATTATTCCCAACGTTAGAAAAATCATAGAGAATTAATTTTGATATTATTCGTTCATACATCCTTTGAACTAAAAACAAAAGAGAAAACTTTCAGGATACTAGAGATAGCAAAGCTAATTGGCTTGAAAACTTGTCAATGTACTTACACGCGTCAGTAAGGAGAGTTAAACATACTATTCTACAACTGAGGCACTAGTGAGTTGCTAAGACGCAATCGAAAGCACTATAAGTTCAAACGTACACGGCTGAAACTTTCAGATACCAAATTTATCTCAAATATGTGTACCAGACAGGAAAAACAGGGATTATTTGAAGCGGTAGCAACCAAAATCTCACATATTCATTTTTGGACACAAAAAAAAGTTGGGTTTGTCTTATGATCTGAATAAAGATAAAATTACTTTTCATGATTCATTACACTTCCTCATTAAGGTAATGTGAGGTTTTGCTTCTTACCTCATCAGTTTTCAGCCCAGGAGTTTAACTTGCACAGGCCCTCCTAATCCTTATCTCTAAAGCCACTTTCCTCTTCCAAACCGGATCACCTCTCTCTCTTTTTAGAAAAGAACACAAAGAACTCGATTGTTACCCTTCTCTTCTCAAGATAAATAAAACTTAAATATATAAAGTGGAATGAACACAAATAAATTTTTAGAATACGAGACATCCAATGAAAACTGTCTTTCAAAATTTAGATATTTGAAGACCACAGAAGAAAAAGAAAACCTACTTTATCTAATTTTGGAGAAATTAAAATAAGAGTGCCATCGGTTAGCTCTTTGAAGGGCCATTTTTTTAACAATCTATCATTCATGAAAATAAGATGCATAGTCCGTCTGCTGCAAACAAACTTTTATTTAATTCTCACATGTGTGCAATGCTAATTTTGAACATTTCAAAACTTCTCCTGTAAAATCAATAAAATGGACAAAGCACGTTCTTTTCCTGGTGGGTATTCATTTCTCTTAATCCCCATAACAAACTCATAATAATAATACCTTGACGTCAATTTTTAGTTCTATGTTTTGCATGAGCGCGTGAAGAGTTGTGCAATATTGGTACCACCAACACACTTTCCTGCATGTCTCAGAACGTTCTCGGTTCAAGAAAGGACGTTTCAACTTCAAAGTCACATCCAAATTTTTCTAGCTGATCATCCTGCCATTGTACAGTCATCTGCAGAGGCCTTGATAGCTTCATAATTTATCCTAAGATTTTTATATGGAATCTCCATTTATGTAAGAAAACTTAGGACGTCAAAATAATTTCATATTTCAGTAAATTTCCTTTACATGCTTTGACTTTACCCGTACCTTTCAGATAGTATTGTTTGCTTGGACTTGGTGATAGGAACTTTGATGTAAAGAGATATCTGTATTGGGAAGTAAGGCAAAATCTGTTCTTAGAATCACATTTTTTCAATTGCATTTATGATGCGATGTTTCTTTCTTTATGTTTTTTTTTTTTGACAAACAACAACGTGGATACTCTGAATATCATCCCCAGTTATTTCGACAATCAAAAGGTTAAACACATGCATGTAACCCGAAACATTGGATTTGCAATGGTGCAGCTTCATTATGTAATGCACCAAATCTCCTTATTCTCCTTGCATGTTTCCTGCACCCTCAGTTGAATTTACAACGCACGTCCTTATGTAATTGTTACCTTCTTCCATAACAGTGATTGCTAATTTGTGGAGAACTTAACCAAATTTCCGCTGTCACCTTTTCTCCTAGAAAAAATGTAGCTTCTTGATTTTCTCGAATTGCATTCATTTATGTGCTCTTCATACACAGATCGTATTTCCCTAAAAATCTGAGATCCTGTGACAAAGGGGAAATTTTGACTTCAGATCACTCCGCCGGCCGGCACATTCATCACTACACCATCTTCAGTTGCGATTTCACACTATTTGCAGTGACCTAGGCACTTTTAGCGTTTACAAGTTGTTAAACTTGACACTTCTAGCATTTTAATATCGAAAACGCGACTATTTGATCTTTAGCACTTACATTGTTTCAATTTCCAATCTTCAATTATGCTCTGTTATGTTGTTTGTAGTCGTATGCATCGTACATGACATTATATTCAATGCCTTATGGTCAGATCTCTGTATAAATGCTTACCTGCAACTGTTTGGGGAATGAGCGACAAGGAAGTTTCACTCATATTCTGTGTTTATAACATAAATTCCATAATTTAGTTTCCACACGCTTTTCGTATCATGGCACCAACTTCTTTACATCAATGTCGAAATAATAATCTGACAGTAATGTAAAACTATTTACTATCGCTTGTCTTCAGTTCATTATGACTCATTTTCCTATACAAGCGATTCCATTAAACTTTTGGAAATTATATAACAGTTTAGAAATTGTGAAACGATGATTTTTATGAATTTTAACGTTCGTGTTCACTTATTTCAACAGGTCATTTGTCATCAAGTTGGTCGACCGTAACTGTTTCCATCACAGATATTCGTGTGTCCTTCACCATTTACCTAACAATTCACAAAGTTTCGACCATTCATCTCAAGTAGCAGTGAATTTCAGCATGTAATTGTGCTGTAACAGAAATCACAATATACCAAGAATCTCACAGTCATCGGTGTTGCAATAATTGTAATTTACTCACTAGCGATATCAAACAAGAATCCGACAGAATCCAAACAAGAATCCTACCTTCCATATTGAGTCGGAGAAATTTCTGAAATACCTTCCTTTGAAAAGATGCCTCGTATTTCGCTAATATAATGCTTACTGTAAGTGTAAAATGGTAATCAGTTCCTGTCCGTGCGTCTGCTTGAAAGTGAGAATTGTTAGTAGTAGTTAAGCCTACATAGGTGGCAACAACATTGATTGGGTTGAAGATATGAACAACAAAGACTGAAGATTTTAATATAGGTATCATGAAGGTCTGGAGGAAGTTTGATTAATTTTTAAAGCTCTGCAGCGCTCTTGACTTGTTTCATACACGATAAAAGTTACCGTGCACTTTATGCAGGAAAACTTTTTTTAAATTCTACACCTTTTACATAATGGCGTATCATTAACACTAGTCCCGCACCTCTCCGCTCTGTCAATTTTCTCTCTTATAAGTTGAAAACGCCCTTGCGAAACGTTAAAGCTTTTCTTATGTGTATGTGAAGTTCTTGTACACCTGTCTTGATATTCCAACATGTAAGTACCATTTTTTTACCATCTTATATACCTAGGTATATATATATATATAATTGAATGGTCTGTAACACCCACTGCTGAAAGGTAATTGCATTAAAAAGTACGACTGATTTACGACAAGAATTGTGCTATGTGACACAGACATAGAGATATGCAGTCAAGCATCTGGTTACTTCTAGGGGCAAAGTACAAGCTTCGTCAACGAGTCCAAAGATCAATATTACTCTGCAACATTCTCCTGAGTCTGCAGTTCATGTTTCACTCATAAATCATATCGAATATCACCTACCGCAGCAGAGCAAAGTTCACCTACTTTGGCAGTTTTCACCTGAAGCAGCATCTCGAATATCAATTATCTGTCCAAAGGTTATGACAGCTGAACAGAACGAAAGTTCAGCTTGATTCTGATTGGTTCTGAGGAGACTAGTTCGTCTTGATGGGCATGTGAAGTGTTTTATGATTGGCTAAGAAGTATAGCAACATCAAGGACAGTGAGAGCAGGTTTCCAATAAAAGCCTGACATTCGATAACTTTTGGCGAAGTGGGAGAAGCGTGAGAAGTATGTGAGCTTGTCTTCGTCAGTGTTCGCTCATCATCGTTAATCTTCGTTTTGTTGCAGTTCGAGACAACTTGTAACAGCTCGCTTATCTCCGGCTGCTCGATCTTACCGCTGATGTTCATCCATTTGGTTCGAGCGACCCGGTTCAGCTCTCAACCTTCCATAATCAAAAGCATCTCTTGTCAACAAAAGAGAAAAAGGCGTTGTCACTTAAAGGCAACTTACATAAGAAGATTGACCGAGATTTCAACCCAAGTAATCATCAACACAGCTGAGAAGTTTGATTCATCGCCGCAGTAACTGAGGTATGGCATTTTGGGTTCTCTCCTATATCACGTCTTATATTCTGATGCTCAACGTTCGTCTTTCAGTGTTCTAGTTTTAGTAGTTAGTTTGTATTAATGCATGGGTGTTATTTCCGTCAACGTCTGTCCATTCTTAGTAGGTTCTTTCCTTGAAACCCCAATAGAAAGTTAACTAAACCCCGGTGTTTTCCTCCAAAACCTTGTATTTTATCCTTCGGATTTCAGTGGTTTACAAGTAATCATTAGGTTCTATCTGCTTAACCTTTACAACAGAAAGTATTACCAAACGTGTACAATAAGTTCTATGTTAGTGTTACAGTGCGTTAGTAACAAAATTACAGGTAAGCTACGTTCCCCAATCAAAGTGGTTTGTCACCGCAAGGGAAATTTTTTTTTCAAAATTAAGTAACAAGTCTAGTTTTTTTAGAACAAATTTTTTTGCTTTCTCCTTCCCCCCCCCCCTTCTCTCCGTTTTCGTTTTACGCACGTAGTAACCAATGTTTAATATTGGAGGAAGAGATTTTATGCAATTAAATCTCCTCACGTGTCTTTTCTGTTTACTTGCGTCAACAATTTCATATTGGAGGAACGCACTTGCCTTTTATCTGTTTGGTAACGTCAACATTTTTTTTCTTTTGTAAACGCGAATTGTAGTGTGTTCGTTTAAGAAAAATCAAACATGGCAACCGATTTTCTAGAGGCTTTGGCCACGTTCAATCAATTGTCGAAATTCAGTGGCAAAAAGCCAGGTTGCATTGACAATTTTTTCGTACAATTTGAAGCATGCAGCATCGTTCAAAAAGGGTCAGATTAGAAGAAGAAAGATATGCTGTCTTCTTATCTGACAGACACGGCTTTGTATCTTTGTAACTTGTTGCAAATCGATGCTACCTTTTTCACGAAAACTCATGCACAAATAAAGAAAGACCTTGTTCATATGTTTCGCAGCATAGCTTCGAAAGTAGAAGATATAATTAAGATCGAAAACAGACCATTATGGTAACCCCATATCAGTACGTAATAGGCTAGCAGATAAGTCAATTAAAACGATACCAGAACTTTTCTCCGCGCTCCGGGCTCTAGACCGAAAACGCGTGTCGTTGGAACTACGTAGATTTGAGGAAGATCAGGAGTTGAATCAGATGAGCTGGTCTTCCCAACAGTAACCGTGTCCTAGCTCTACCCCAATAACCCAAATATCGTCAGGTCAGGATACCTCACCACCCAGCACGTTTCCACGTCGCAAACCCGTGAATTCTCCGCTTATGCAATTTCAACTGAACTCTCGCAGTTGCAGAAACAGTTTAAGCACTTGCCACCACCGGACAAGCACGTTTCCGCTCAGATATCCCAACACCCGTCTGTCAACGATATGTATAATCAGATATTAGATCTGGTAATCGGAGTACAACAGACGGACAGAGCCTGCAATCCTGACAAAGCCATCAGTTCCTTGGACTGCGCATTCGTTCAAATGGTGATTTTGCAACATCGGTTAGACACTTTAAAAGCTGATTTGACATACATTTGTTAATATTTTCCGTTAGACCATCAGAAATGGAGAATTTACATTCCCGATTTACCTCCCTAGTTCAACACTTGGCGAATTCTACCCTAAGAACAGACGTAAGGGATAATAAAACAAGGAATAATCAGTATTTTTTCCGTCGGAGAAACAATATTAACAAGGAAAAAAATCGCCGCCGTGCTACTCAAGTTCAGTTTTCACCAAACACTGGCAGGCATGGTACTGAGATTTACGAACAGAGGTCCCAGGTTGTCCCCATAGTTTGTTTTTCATGTAATGATCTAAATCATTAAGCTCGAGATTGCAAGCTAAGTAAAAACGGCAGGCGACACGGTCCTCAATATTCATCGTTTATGACTGCTATAGGCCAGTCAGGCACTCAGGCCAGCGCCGCAAAGCAGATTATAGTACCTTTGGTTCAACAAGTTGGAATGTATTTTGTGAACACCCGTATTGGTAGAAAACAAGGCATCTCAAATGTCGATGCCGCGAGCCAGATTAGCATCCTGGATTATCGATTAATCCCACGTCAGGCGACAAGATCAAAATATCGAAGTGAAATTACTGGTCTTAGTGGTGAACCTGTTGCTTCAAATGAAATTGCGAGCTTAGATATTTTCATTAATAACCAACTGTTTAGGCATTCTTTTCGGATAATTAGATCTCGACACGAATCGTTCTGTATACTTGGCACGGAATTTATTTCTAAGTTTGTACAACCAAATTTCGCCAGCAGAAGGAACAATTAGTTTTAAACCTAATTCCATATTCAATCAGGCCAACATTAAGCGAAATTCACAAACTCTCAAAGTTCGAATTTCAACCAATTACCGGAATGCCGAGAGTGCCGCTCGGAACCATACCAATAGTTAAGAGTCGGCCGTACTAAGACTTCCCGGCCCCGAACACGGGAGCCCCAGGACAAACCCGACAAGTCCAGCCGAGATTTATTTCCCAAAAGAGATATAAGTGTCTTTAAGAACCAAACTAGCCCTACAAATGATCCGCAACCCTTAATTTCAGTCATCCTAGGATAATGAACACTAGCCAAAATGAGAATGCATCAATGTGTAGTTTAGTTTTGGGGTTAAACCCCACCAGTCGCCGTAGTTTTGCAAGTTTAGAAGGAAATGTCACCACAACCGGAGTTATACTCATCATTTGGAGTATAGATACTGTCAGTTAACAGCGACTTCGCCGGTTGTTTTGTTCTTAAAGGTTTATTTAGTAATAACGCAGTGAAGTTTCTTTTGAATTTGCATATTCTCGTGGATAATTCGGACATAATAATTTTATCGAGTCCCCCACGAGTTAAGATAAGCCTGTGTCATTCAAGGGTTATATTTTGGATCGCTCGATCATGTTTTAGTTAAAATATAATTAATTCTAAAGGCCTAGAATACGATTATGGCACAAAAATTCGCCCCGATGCACAGTGGGACAAAACACCAATCTAGCTGGACAAAAATCGAAATTTGAAGTTGATCAAAACCATGAGTGACGACTTTTGTCTGATAGGGTTAGGTCAGAAGTACAGTAATCCACGTTTGTTAGAACAATCATTGCTCCAGCGTATGAGAACAGCTACTGTAAAGTCACGGTTATTTGTCGCCTTGACATCCCGTGATTTGAAAAACGTAAGTTAGTGAGGTATTATATGCATGATATCATTTGGCCAAAGACACTAATGAAACTCGTATTGTTTTTAAATTATTAGATGAAACCTGTACGATAGTTTGAACAAGGATGACAGTAACAACGGGGTTTGTCAGTGCATTTGTAATAGAGAATGGCTGTGCATGCAATGAATGGCTTTTGTTGTGACATACTCAAAGTTTAAGTAGAATTTTAAAAATGTCTTCCAATGTCTGTGTTTTTTCATTGAACCTACTGCACAGAGTAGTATTTCTTCTTTCATTTCCATGTCTTATTGCTATTAGTTGCTATCTTCTGAAATACTTTTTTTTTACTTGCCGAGATATACACACCCCAGGCGCCCCGAACATCATCTGATATGGAAAGACGAGAACTTTGCGACCAGGTATTTCTCACAAAATCACCTAGTGAAGGACTGTAGTGGCAAAGTATAGGCTAGAGAATTGTTCTAAAGAGACATTAAGGAAGATTAAACAAAAATAAAAGTGCTTTCAAAGGTTGATTTCGACCAGAGATGGAAACTGTGCTGTAGGAGGAAAGATCTTTTTCTAAGAAAGTTTAGTGCTGGGCTTGATGGAAAAGTAAAACTATATGTTAAGAATAAAGAATGTGAATCCATGGAACCTGATCCTTCAACAAGAGGAAGACCGAAAAAGAAGTTAATAGTACAAGTGGAGAGAAAACAAGACGTGTACAGCCTCTGATACAAGAACACGCTACAGAAGAGAGCAGTTGAGGTTTCTCTTAGATTCTCTGGAAAAAGGGATGCCGCAGGAATTGTGAAAGATATTATGCAATCATCCCCGCGAAGGGCTACAAGATATAAACAAGCTTTTAACTAACGTCCATCTGCACTCACGCCATACAGTGCCGAAGAAGCATTTGTGTTCTTAATAGATAATGACTTATCACAAAGACAATATATTAATATACATATGGGTGCAAAAGCAAGAAATAGTTATATTTATCCTGCGTACAATGTTATGAGAAAAGCCAAACGGAAGTGTTATTCGCCCAAATAATCCATCACAGTTACGGAAATCTCATCTGAAATAAGACTTCAGGCTATCGTTTTTCCACACGATTCAGCGATTGCAACATAATGTCTTCCAACAGTGTGTACAGGATAATGATACAGTGAAAGCCGTCTTCAAGTGGGGTTGTGGTGGAAGTAGTAACCAGAGGATGTATAAATAAGCATTCAAAAGTGAGAGTGATACAAATATATTTGTTAATTCTTTGGTACCTCTGCAGCTATACCTCCTTTCTAATGAGGAGGAAAATAGAAGAATTCTATGGCAAAACCCGGGTCTCTCCTTTACAAGATTTTGTCGACCGATTAAGTTATTATATGAAAAGGTGACAACAAAAATGTGTAGGAGAGAGATTAGTATGATTGAAAAACAAATTTCGTCTTTGTCTCCTTCACAAGTGGTAGGTAATTGGCAGTGCATGTGTTAGTATCATTACTGAACTTGTTTTGACAATGGTAAATGGTAAAGTATGTAGTTTCATGACTAAGATGTCGGCACAGAAATGTTATATTTGTGGAGTAACCTAAAACATGAACGATATTGCATTAAAGTCAACATTATCGAATATTAGCAAATATCCATTTGGACTTTCACCAATACATGCATATATAAGATTTTTTGAATGCGTATTGCACATTGCTTAACGCCATAATGTGAAAACATTTCAGGCAAGAAAAAAGAAGACAAAGTCAAAGTTAGTGACAGGAAACAACATGTAATAGGCAAATTTCGCTCTGAAATGAGTTTAATTGTTGATCAGCCTAGATGTGAAGGACTGGGGAATTTCCTTGTAGACGTTACAAAATTTGATCTATTTACTGAAGAAACGACAAAGTTACATCTTCATCTCTACCCATGTACACAAGAAGACACAAGAAGATCTGTACACAAGATCCTCATACGTGGAGGAAGGATAATAGAATTCGCTATCCTCCCTATAGGTATGCTTAGCGAGGAAGCGCAAGAGGTGAGACACAAACATATTAGAAGATACGGAGAGTTTCATGCAAGAAAGTCAGCTACACGTTACAACATTGAAAATGTGTTGAACCGGCTTCTGTTAAGTTCTGATCCGTTAATAACAATTGCTTCTCCGTTCAAGCACAAGAAGAAACAGCCTCTGTCACCAGAAGTCAGGCAGCTGCTAAGAGAACCACAACTTCATCACATACCTATTGCGGCTCAGGAGGAGGCGACAGAGGATGAAGATGACGTTAGTGACTGATCAGCATGATGACGATAAAGATGATGACGTTTAGATGTTGTTAGTAAAGAGAAACTTTATTGTATTTTGCTTGGCTATTGGTCATTTATTAATTGTCATATCCATTCTCTGAACAAATTATCATTTACAAAGTATGTACAAGTGTACCCTGTAAAAACTGTAACACTTCTTGCTCAGAATCTGGGCACTGAACTTCATACGTCAATGTATGTTCAAGTTACAACAGTAAAATAATGACTTCTCATCATTCTATCATTCACACAATTGTAATTGCATAATTCAAACAATAGCATTATTGCATTATAAGCAGTACATAGTACAAACAACATTATTGCTTTGTGGAACTAGAATTTTCTGCTGAGTAGTCTTCGGGCTGCAAAAATGTCATGCCGAGGGCCACGTATTGAGAATGGCCGGTTTACAACAATTCATTTGGACTTTCAGCAACACAACTTTATTGCACAAGTGCATTATTTACAGATATTGTCATAAATGAATTTTGTCCCGCTAGATTGGCGTTTTGTCCCATTGTGCGATGGCATCTTAGGCCTCCCTTCCATAAGTTGATATGGTATCATTGTTTTTCTGGTTTACATTCCTGGTTCCCATTCTAACCCTGTTAAGCTTAGTATCCGGCAGGTATGAATTGCAATGACCAGAATACCAGTCCTCACAATCGAAACCGAGGCCCTGCCCAATTTCAAGCACAATGTTGCATCTACTAACGATTAGAAACAGCGTACAACAAAGAGTTAGTCACCCTTTGCTATTGGAAATCCCGCAGATCCGATCTCCCTTGTATACTACAAAGCATTAGCACCCTTTGTTGATAGGAAGATATGACTGACGATTCTCCAGGAACACTGTCAGTTTGATTAACATCTCTATGTATTTACCTTGGACTAAAATTGTCTATAAAGGATAATCCTGAAACGTAGTGTAGACATTGCGAGTGCATAGACCCCGATGATTTCAGTCTTTTCCAAAATTAAATCGAAATTAAAATACAAATATAATTTTAAATTTTGAACGAACTAGGAATAGAGTGATGGTTAGTTTCCCGAGTTCGAATGTTGATCTAGGATTTTGACATGTCAGTCTTTACCTCATCTATATACAAAATCTATAACTTCGAACTGCGACAGGAACATTGGATGTTCCCAGTTTGAGACTATGCTGGTACTTAGTCTTTCAGATTAAAATATTCGTACATTGGATTCACTTTACTTCTCTTTTGAGCTCTTCTCATTTTATTTTTACAGTAACATATACAAAGTACGTTTCGTTATTTAACCGCGTTTGTTTTGTTTTTTCACCGTCCTTTTAGCTACTACATGACAGCATTATTACTGATAAACAAGAACTAGCGTCTTGAGCTCCTATGAAGGAGACCCGAACCCAGATGAAGTTCATTTCGTTCGATTCCAGGTACGTCGGAATACAGGACATAGTACTCGTCCAGTCCGCGCCACTGCATGTGAAATTGGTGGTCATCCCGGAACACTGCTAGAATTCCGAATATGATTTGTGCACGACTACCTCCAAGGCGAAGAACTTCGTGTCTCTTTGGGACAGACAGACGTACCCGCTACTCATATTTGGGAGGTTTTACGTATAAGTGATGTTTTGATTATTGTGATTATTAGGTAAAGCCTAGCTTTCGTACTTAACCGGCCAATGCTTTTCCTAAAATCTCTTCGCTAGTTTTGTTATTTTTGTACTGTGATTTAAAGAGCACAAACGACAATGCTTTCTCTCAATGAAGTTTACATCAAAACACAGGTGACCTTGCTGCATCATTAATCATCAAGCGTCCTGTTTCTTTCTCACACAACATCAACACAGACAGGCAAAAGTGTAGAGTCAGCATTTAAAGATCGTTTTCATTGAAGTCATTGACAATCTTACGTGTTTCTAAATGAATCACAACAACGATGTATTTTCTTTCTGGAAAGAACGGCAGTCTTCCAGGAACAACTTGCAAAGATCTTTGTTCTTTTATGCCTCATGATTAAGATTCCGTGGCGAAGGACCCGTCTCCACTAAACTATTGGTTATGCGTGTGAATTAGAATCTGGAACGTTTCCCTTTCTATTTTAAAAGTATTACAAAAAAAAAGAGAACTATAATTTTGCCATATTTTTATTTCATTTTTCAATATCTAAGTTCGTTTATGTTGAGGTTCAGAAGAAAGACACTTTTGCGTGCCTGTTTTTACATTAGATATTTTAATAGGAATTGAGTAAAGCAATTATAACCCCTTCTGCCCCCCACTTTTCTCGTTTCACTGATTTATTGTCGTAGATGTTTTGACATTTCCCACACTCTCAGGAATAAGTAGGACATGTATTGACAGTTATTGAGGATTCATTCTTTGGATTTCATCGTTGAACTTTATGTTACGTAAGACTTTGTCTCCCAGCTAATTACGGAGACAATATTTGGTCAATTTTATCATCCTCATTATTGTAGTTAGGTCAGCCACGATGTCTTGGTACATTTTCTTACGTCACATACTATTCTATCGAAGGACATCAGTTTGGCCACCCAACTTACGCTAGTCAAAGATAATAGTTCGACCTAACAGAGACCCCATACAACAAACGCCTTTCTCGCTTTCAGGAACGTCTCCTGATTTGCCTCAGTCTCGTCTGGCACATTTGTCTCCCCTTTCATATTTTGAACTCCCCACTCTTGAATTCTTACCTTAGTTTTAAAGACGGACAAGAGCATCAGAATTTTTCATGAAAACACATCGAAGTGTCATTGAGATCACCTACTGGGTATGCTGAGAACTTACTCGATCCTCAGTGCAGCTTAGTCTGCAGTGTTCAGAGACACCAACCATAACTCTTAATCGGCCCACTGCCTTTTCCCTGCTGACCACACAATCGACGCCAACCACAGTGACATTGTGATAAGTTGATCATCCCTCGTCGACACATTTCCAACAGGAACCCTCCTATGATGCATAAGTCCCTCCCCCCAGTGTGAAGCTCCCTTATCTACTAGTGTTAATGTTTTAGTGTTTAGTTAAGTGATCAGCGTGTAAATTCATCAACATGTTATCCAAGCTACTGGAAGCCAACACACGGTGTGCTTAGCATTAATGGAAGAAATGTTGAATGAAGAATCTAATATAAATAAAGAATAGTTTTAATCTTGTATATTTCTTGTATATTTTGTATATAGGTTTTTTTCAGGAACCAACATACTTCGGAAATGAAATATTGGTGACTAGGATTACGAACTTCACGCCAATTAATATTTTTGACATCTACGGAATCGATATTCATACTCAAGTGACATTTGTGCATATTCAGATAAGATTACAACTATGGCTTTGTCAACTTTTCAGTACCAACATTTTGATGGTGAGAAAGATAATATTGTGCACTATTTAGCACGCTTTCTTTTTCATTTTAAAGTGCATGATATTATGCGCAAGTATGTGCGCTGTAGTCATTGAGTGTCGTCTGCTGCGAAGACGAACACCTCCTGACGCGGGGGTTCAAAAATTGTCTTCCACGGTTCCTCACAGCACCTTCCTCTGCTGCTAACATGATTTTGTTGTTTCGAGTTGGCGAATTATACCGTCTGCTACTCACTCCCTCGCAGTGTCGTTGAAGTGTCACGTGATAGACGTAGATTCACAACTAAGCTGTGCATTACGCGCTCTCAGAGACTTTCCGGAGTGCGCTGGCTCTCGATAGCGCCGTCTTCGAAAAAATGCAGCCCAAAACTGTTGCCAGATCTCTCGTTTGAAGCACTTGAGCCTTTATTGCTTAAATTGTTCAAACGTAAGCAAAATTTCCGCACAACGCCCTTTGTTTTCCATAGAACAATCCAGCAGCAAGGGAAGACTCTCACAGAATACATTGCACATCTAAGAAGGTTGGCAAATAATTGCAATTTTGGCGATTATTTAGAAGAAGGTCTAATAGATCAGATAATTTTTGGAATCATAGACAGTGTTTTGCGTAAAAGGTTATTGGCTATAGAAGATCTAAATTTAGATAAAGCCATTTCAGTAGCTACGCAACGTGAATGCATCGAGCAAGACAGTTATATTTTCTCGCATAAATTTAGGGATGGCTCAATACAATATACAGATCTTAATGTAGTTGCACATAAAGGTTATTCAAGAAATCCAGGTTCCAGTTCTAAGTACAACCAGGATCAGATTGTTAATTGCAAATTTTGTGCACGTAGTCACGAAAGGCGATCTTGTCCGGCATGAAACAGAAATGTTTGGGATCCGGAAGGACTGAATATTTTAAGGTTAGGTGCCAATATACTAATACGTCTTGGAAACCACAGAAACAGGATAATAAAAGATTAATGAAGTCTGCATCGCCAGATAATGACGACATAGCAGTAAATAATGGGGAATGTGATCTGGGCATTGATGATTTCTTGGTTAATCCAGCTGAGACAAACACTGACTTTGTTGAATCCCCTGCGTTAGCTATAAATTTGAGGTCGTATCAAATTTCTTTTGACGTAATAATAGACACAGGGGCATGTCAAAACATCATAGATAAGTCTACGCTGGAACATATGAAAATAGGGATGACTCAAACAACTAGTTTACTAACTGTTAAGCAATAAACCAATACCTTGAATAGGAATTGTTGAATCGACATGTTTGTACGGAAATTCTATTTATCAGTTGGTTTGTAAAGTAACAGAAATACCATTGCCTCATGCTGTTCTGGGTAGAACCGGATTATACAAACTGTGTTACCAGTGGAGAAATCGGCTACTGTCAAATAGATTAGAGGATCACAGTAGATATTCACGGAACAGACTTTATTACTCACATCAAGGAATAACTTCGGATAGAAACTACAACAGTAAAGACAGTAATATACAGGATGCTACCAAAAAAAAGTATTTCTGATAGCAGATCTTCGCAAAATCCAGCAGAAAATAATCCAAACATGTTCAAACCCATTGAGGATTTAAATTCAATTAAGCAGTTGATAATTAAGTTACAGGAAGAAATAAATTTTCTTTCCAGGAATCAGATGGATATGCAGAATTGGATTTTAGGCAATAGTCAAAGTACTCAAGATAAGGACATGATCTTAGCGGATGCTTCTTCACAGATGGAAGAACATACTTGTATGCATCCACTGCTACTTACGGAGACTGGGAAAAATAATTCAAAGACTAAGGTAATGGAGATGGACGGTAAACAGTCCATTTCAGTTGTAAAGGAAAATAATGCGCAACAAACAGATACCAACTCGTCTCAAGGAAGAACCATGGAGGATTTGGATTTGTTGCTAACGTCCATGGGTTATGGAAACTACTTAAGCTTTGAGTGATTTTCGAGAATTAAACCACTTTGGTTGACATGGTATCAGAAGGATTGTATTGATTAGATCGAGAAAGACGCTGATTGGACAGTATACGAACTGAAATTTGGTTATTAGCTGAAGTTTATGGATGAACATTCTTCTTCTTTTTAGTGGGGAGGAGTGAAATATAGAATGATTTTTGAATTGTCACTCGCTTTCTATCTAATATCTACTCTATGGTTGTTGTTTTGGAACGCACTCTCTATACAATAGTAACTCTATGTGATGGCGTCAGGACCAATGTATAAATAAAGTTCAGAGTTAAGTACTCGATTGTATGTGTTCTTGTTTGTTGTGAAAAACAAACAGCGATCACATGTTACTTTATGTCATGTTTCTTAGTGGTACGTTGGTTTTAGGAATACGTGCAAACGTATAATGGAATTTTAAGCTCGATATAAATAGCGGAATTATTTATTTAGAAGAGGATGAGCATCTACAGGAAATATGCTTCAGGATGCAGAGAATCTGGTATTTGAGAATGGAAATCTACTTAAGGTAAAACAGTTGTAAGGATTTTTGTGAAATGAGTTTTCTGATGCACGTAATGGATGAAGTGTTTTTCATCAATGTAAATAAAGGTTATGTTTCGTGTACTTTCTGGTTTTCTGAGTGTTGCCTGATGCTTGGTATTGCATGAAACTTTATAATTCTTTAATCTCTTTCTTGATATGGTGTAATGCATGGAACTGTTTGTATTTATCTTAGTATTTTGGCTGAAATGCTCTTTCAAATGGAATGATTCTTAGTTATCGATGGAAAACCTAATCTAATGAAAGTGACCGATTTTCTCTTTGTGCATGAATTGAAGTATGAGGAAACTCTTTGCTAGATTGTGATATGCTTATTGATTTCTGTGGCATATGTACAACTATTAGTATTTGCAACTTAAGGACAGGTAATGTCTTCTGCATACAAGGTAATCAATGGTAGGTAAATGCATGTGTTGTTGGTGGATAGCTGTATTTTTTATACTTTACCGTTTGTTATTAAAGAGCACTCTTTTCTAAGAACTTTATAGATGTTGTTCTGTTTTGTTTCATAGCACTTACTATGGTGTTATGAGTAATTTTATTCGGCCAGAATGTCATTCTTATCATGACAGAACAATCGACACTATCTTTTATTCACAGCAGTTTCCCAATTGCATCACGATGCTCGGTTGGCAACGTTCCAAACCCTCTAACTTCGTTGGCAACGTTCCAAACGGCAGAGCCGGGAATCGAACCCGGGGCCTCCCGATCAGCAGTCAGCGACAGTAACCACTAAACTCTGCCGTTTATAATAAGAGGAGTCGCGCACTAACAAAGAAAGAAAATATAATCAAGAATGCGAAGAAGATAAAGTGGAGATAGGCCGGTCACATAGCTAGACGAACAGATGGAAGATGGACGACGAATGTTATACATTGGATTCCCAGAGAAAAGAAACGACCAAGACGACGTCCAAATGCAAAATGGGTATATGAAATCAATGGTTTTTCATGAGATACATGGATGAAGAGAGCAGAAGACCGAGATATGTGGAAAGAAATGGGGGAGACCTTCATCCAGCAGTGGATATATACAATTCGTGTGATAACAATTCAAGTATTTTGACAATAATATTGTAAAACTATATACACAAGAGGAAATCAAATCTGTACAAAAAATGTACGCATTATACATAGAAAATTTGTTCCCTCGGATATCTGTTCGCGAGGTGAAATCATTGTGAATCTTATCCATATCCAATGAGCTAGTAGAGTTACTGTAGATATTGAGCAAGGCAAGAGTATTGTGTTATCTCTTCTGTACCTGTTGATATTGAAATTTTATCAGCAATCGAATGAACTTTACAAACTCTAATAGCATATCCTTGTCTTTAGAACGTCAACTATGTTTTCGATTCTTTTGTTTTCAGATTTCATAATATCCAGGAAAATATATACGTAAAATTACCCAATATCTGTTAAAGTCATCTTTGTAGTGTCAGCAATTTTATCAAAGATGTTGCTTGCACCTGGCATGAACTGTTCTCCTTTAGTCCTGGATCTATGAACTTGCTATTGAAATCGAGTAGATAAGGATTTCACACATGTATTAATTACTTCCTAAAAAAATTGGTGATAAATCCCTTTGAGGACTTGCACGGGTGAGCACTTCCATTGTCCTGTTTCTTGGAAATCCATCTGTTGAGTTGTAGATGTGGCTCTACAGAACAAGCTGAGGCTCTCTTCCTGAAAAGTTATTTACTCCCAAATGACTTCAAATTAGGTCCTCATAGATTTTAGAACTTGTTGTAAAGTAGTTGTGATTTCTGAAGCTTCATTCATCAACAAAAATTTCACCTCTACTGCTGAATTCTAGGCACCAATGCTTTTATAAATCCCTACACAACAGAATCAAATGTCAAACGTCTGGAATCGAATTTCAAATCCATGCGCTTCAACACCTCTGACTTCATTGTCTCTGAAACCTCTGTCGTGAGCAGGGTGCGAATTACGGCGGGGGATGGGAGGGTAATCCTCCTCTGAAATTTATTTATTCCCGGCTGCTATATTATATTTTCACATCTAACAGTGCGAGAGAAATTTGAAAAGAAACAAATACGCAACTTTATAGAAGCAAAGTTATAAGGACCTTATTTATCAAGCAAAGATGGCAAAGGAGGCGACCACTCTAGTTACTCATCAACAAGCACCTATCATTTATTACGACACAAATTGTCCTAGTAATGAACGACTGTACTTCCAAGAAAACATGGATTAAAAGTGGGTTGCACGTAGAAAATGTCACATTTTGTTCCATGAAACCTGTGTTGGTAAAGAAACAAAATATCGACTTTTACTCTGTGATATTTGTCTGCAATAACCAGAGAGTGCTTTAAAGATAAAATCTATATCTCCAGATTTCGTGTTTTGAACTTACAATGAGTCAGTGGTTTTCTATTTCCAGCCTTTTCTTTAGTTTAGAAAAGTGACACTCGTACTTGTGTGCATAATTGTAGGTATAGTTAATTGTTCGTAGTATTCCACTTTATGTGCTAAGTGGATTTCTTGTTTTTTATGTTTCAGTCATTGTTGTTATTTATGTGACAGCTGCCAGTGGGCGAAATATGAACCGATTTTTCAAAAAGACATTTTTGTCTTCTTTTGGAAAATACATTATTTCTTGTGTTGTATGGATAAAATTATTGTCGAGTCACAACATTTGTACTTTAACGTTTGTAAAAGTTAATGCAATACTCACATTCTTGTTATAAGAATTACAATATATTTTATGAGCATCCAAAAAAGAAGTGGGAGAAATGTGGATACTTTCCTCTAAATGTTTGGAGATTTTAAAGAAATAAATCCAAAAAAGGCCGAGAGTTGTATCAAAAATAGCACTTCCCTCTTAGGCTATGCCCTGGGAAATGATTAAAGTTGTCGCAAGGGTCATGGACAAGTCAAGGTATTCTCGTCTCTGGAGGAAAGAAAAACCTGTAGGAAACCTGATAGTTAATTTATGAACTTTATATTAATTTGCACCAGTCAATCGCTAAAAGCAGTGAAAGTCTAGACTAGATTCATTCATATGTACTTCTGCACTTCTCAACAGTACTGAAATTAGCGTTTCGCTAGTGAGAATAGGTATGGCAGGAAGGTGTAGTCTATTCATTACAATGCATTATTCGGAAAATGGGGACAGAGTCTTGCCTTAGAAAGAAGAATATCCTTGTAAATCTGCCTAGCAATACAATCAAGCGATACGTGGCTTTCATAGAGGTATCATCTAAAGTTTATTTAAGGTTCTAAGACACCGTGTATGAATTGCTTTGTTCAGAATAAATGCATACATACACAAACATTTAGTAGGTCGGCCTCCTCCAAATACATTTAGGGGGAGGGGAAATGATCCGACCCCTCTAGAGCTGGTGGTTATTGAGGGGAATGTTTGTAGAAGAAAATTTCGGATTAAGCTGTTTAATTCTAAATTTATTTTTACTTACATATTCACTCGCTTTTCAACCCCCTGAAGAAGAGTACGACTAGATGCGCGAAAATATCATTGGAAATTATGTTTTAGTATCTTAGTGTTTTTTATTGTCTACAGGTTTAACGAGGAACATCTACTGTAATAAATTTAAGTGATTATGCTTTCCTCACTGCGAAACAAGCATTTGATTATAAAGCAATAGTTACATTTGTAGACCACCGGCCCTTCTGGATTATCGACTCACTGGTAATTGTTCCAGTATGACAACTTCATCTCTGACCGAAAGGGAGGGTAATTTGACAACAATTTTCACCCGCACACGGTGCAAGGAAAAAAACAACATATTTATGTGACTGGAATAAAAGTACGTAATCTGTGATCATTGTAAGAAAAATTTTTTTCTTGAAAATGTTATTTTCAAATAAAAAGGAAATCTGAGTTTTAAAACCAGGAACGAATAAGAGTTTGTAGAAATAAGGACATTAACAATATCACTGAAACATTGAGGGGGCTGAGCCCATTCAAAGAAAATATTGTTGCGGGAACTCAAAAGGTCTCAGCCCCTGATTCAGGCGCCTATGTTTGGAATATAATGTATAGAGGAACATTTTACACTAGTATGTAAGAAAATATACGTCCCTCGATTTTTTTGTCAAATATGTATTCTATTTACCCAAAACTAAACAGTCATCCTGTGCCGGTTGGTGGTGGGTCTCATTCTTCCGTCATATAACCTAAAGAATGTCTTATGTGTTTCAGAAGAAAATCAGTTTTGAATGGTATAATGCGTGCAACAGAGCTGCCGAATTCCAATACAGGTGCAATCGTGGGTTCAGACACCTTCAGTGAGTTGCCCTGCAGGGCAAAAACCGGGCTCCAATGAACTGTGAGATCCGTTCTGAATAAGTGGAAGGTGGAAATACATTGTACGAATGTCAAATGCTAGGAGCCACCGAAAAATCTGACGAAGAGATTGCAGAAACCTGAAATTGTTAAAAATCACCATTAGACAGGAGTTTCTGGTAGCAACAGGACATGCTGGGATGGTTGCTTTAAACTAGGCCCTGACCTTACAATATTCTTTTCCCTACATTATCCCGGCCTGAGCCTGAAATACCTGAAGACCATATATAAATTCAAATCCAAAATTCAAAGTAAGAAGGTAATCCGTTTTCATTGCAAACAGATACCACCTCCTCTGATATTTAGGTAAAGCAGCTTCACACGAGCCTTATATCACATACACCAATAAAGCTCGGAGATTCACCATCGCAACTGAACTCTGGAGCAAGGAAAATCGGTTTTGTGGAGTGACAAGTCGAGGTTCACATTGGTTTGGTCTGATGGATTTGTATGTGTGTAGCGACTACTCGGGGAGCGCTTTCTACCGAAATCCCTAGTAGCCACCAGGAAATATTTTGGTGGTGGCATTGTCTGGAAAGCGTTTCCCGTACTACGGTGTGGGATCACTGGTGGTTGTTCATGGCAGCATTGACACAAATCTGTACTGTAAAATTCTAAACAATGAGATGTTTCCAAACCTGTGGAAGTTTTATGGGATTGGTCCCTGTTACTTCTAAGATGGCACTGCCATATTGCCATGTTGAATACTTCTCCTGACCATAAAATTTAATTTTTATTCCTTTTTGTTTCGAGATTTTAATCTCCTAATTAGTAGATTTCTCTTCAATTCTTCGGTATCTTTCCCATGATCGAAACAAACCATGAACATAACACTTCATCAATTTCATTAGTATCTATTCGTAAATTAACGTTTTACAGCCTTGGTCAATGGTTGTAATGCTTCAGTCAAAATCCATTTTTAAAAATAACATTTTTATTCTAAAAAATATGTCATAGTTTTATACTACGACCAAAAAAAAAGCACCTCCTAGTACTAGTACCACCACCACAACAACAACAACTGGTATTACTACAATTCTGTATACTATAATTACCAACTCGAATACTAAAACAGCTACCACCACCACAACAGCAGCAAACAACAAGAACAACAACAGCAACTACTACTACTACTACTACTACCACCATTTTAGTATAATTATCAATTCAAGTACTGCAACAGTAGTATCAATTCAAATACTACTACTTCTACCAGAGAAATTGTTTTCGCTAATGTTACCGATTCTAATACTACAACAGCTATCACCACAACTACTATTCCTACTACTAACGCTAATACTACTGCTACTGATGCTACTACTACTACTACTACAACTTCCAGTTCTACTTTTACTTATGTATCATGCCTTTACTCCTGAGAATAATGGCCTCTCTCATCAAACAAAAATTAGTTAAAACCGATTTAATTGTTCTCAGATTACGTGCTGGTTTGAGTTTAATAATTGCATACGAGTCACACGGAAACGGTAACTATAGTAAAACTTTGGTTTAATTAAATAATTGAGCGCAGTATGCTCAATCAATATACAAAGCTTGATTGAATTAAGTTCACTTGGTTTCACGTAATGCTCTCATATGTTAGTAATAACTGAGAAAAAATCCTATGAGAAGGACAACTAGTTTAACATTCTTACCCTGAAGGGAAATAACCTCTACTATCATTACAAATAGGGATTCCATCGCTCTAGCTCTTCTAAGCGATTTCCGAATATGTTACCAATAATTCAGTTCTCCTACCACAGAAACGATCACCAATATTGAAATGGCCAAAATATTTACAGTTGTTTCTTACATCATTATTACTATTTTGGTCGAATCGGTTTAGTATCTCCTGGGTCATACTTAAATCATCATCATATTCAGCCATTTTCTATCCACTGGGCGACTGGATGAAGTCGTTCCCCTTTTCTTTCCACATATCTCGGTCTCTTGCTATTCTCATCGATGTAGTTCCTGAAAAACGTTTGATTTCATCTACCCATCTTGCACTTGGACGTCGTTTCTTTTCTCTAAGAATCTAATGCATTGTCCAACTTTCATCTGTTTGTCTGAGTATGTGACTGGCCCAACTCCACTTCATCTTCTTCGCAGTCTTGATTGCATCTTGTTCCTTTGTTTATGCGCGAATCCATTCATTTGTCCTCCTGGTTATTCCTAGCCTGCATCTCTCCATTGTTCTTTGTCTGACTTAATCTTT
This sequence comes from Lepisma saccharinum, assembly GCA_022664845.1. NCBI lineage: Eukaryota > Metazoa > Arthropoda > Insecta > Zygentoma > Lepismatidae > Lepisma > Lepisma saccharinum. The sequence continues at coordinate 38,079 of JAGDQP010011729.1, forward strand.
GAGTCTTTTACGTATTCAATCTCCAAATTTCCAAAGTGCTAAAACACAGAATGGCTATCTCCATTTTTTTTTTTTTTTTTTTTAACTTTGCAATTGTGTAGAGGGGTTGAATTTAAGAGATACGTATTTTTTGTTTGGTCATATGTATATGGATTTAGGATTTGGATTTTTGTTGTAAGGAAACTTTCTGATCTCATACTGTTTACTACAGAGTGACATTAATTAATCTTAACCTACGAAATATTATTATTAAACTACAATATCTCACACATAATTCTCCCAGATTTCGACACGTCTTCCTATATAGATGCTATACAAATGGTTACTTTGACGAATGGCCAAGTTCATTCGAGAATCCAGTGTCATTCTGCTTTGGTGGGTTCAATAACCCTAAATGCGATGTTTGGGGTGAAATGCCAGTAATACGATATGTATAGTGTCAACGAACATTATCTTTACACGTTTAAATATTTTGTAGAGTACCATTATTGTGACGTTTATGAATCCTGAAACCTTTCAAAGGAGCCAAGATGCAGTTTTCATATTCAAATTCTTAATTTATTTACGCTACTTTGTAAAGGCAAGTAAGTGCCAGTAACGAGTACCTGTGCTACTTTCTGAAAGTAATATATTTACATGTACGCTCTGGCAGCTTGTTTAAAAGTTGCTTTTTGTATATACACCCTCCATTCCGAAAGAAACCGAACTTTTGAAAACAAATAGTACCACTAGTGCCATCTGTTGTAATATTTTACCGGTAGATGGCGTAGTCCCTCATTGACAACTGGTATAAATGTCATGACATTTGGATGCACGGCAACAAAGTTATTGCGTTTCAACTGTCAGTGTGTTTTGTACATCGGTCGGAAAATGAGTTTCAAACAACGAGCTGCAATTGAGTTTTGTGTTAAACTGGGTAAACCTTTTACTGAAACGCACCAAATGCTACAAAATGCATATGGTGATGAGTGTCTATCCCGTACGCAAGTTTACGAGTGGTTCAGGCGATTCAAATCGGGTAGAGAGACGCTGGATGATGACGAAAGATCAGGCCGTCCCAGAACCGGATTATCGGAAGAAAACATCGAAAAAGTGCGTGAATTCATCAAACATAACAAAAAAGCGTGGGTGAAAGTTATTGAAATGGAATTAGGCATTCCTAAAACAACCGCATACCGCATTTTGACCGAAGTTTTGGGCCTTAAGAAGGTTAATTCGCGGTTTGTACCACACAAACTCACCGAAGACCAAAAAGTTGATCGAATTGCGCATTGCAAAGACATTGTTAAAAGTGCTCGGCAGGATCGAAACTTCTTGAAATCGATTGTAACTGGTGACGAGACGTGGTGTTTTGAATATGAGCCCGAAACAAAGCGGCAAAGTGCTGAATGGAGAGCGCCGGATGAAGGACCACCCAAAAAAAGTCGCTTGGTGAAGTCAAAAGTTAAGGTGATGCTGATTTGTTTTTACGATTCAAAAGGAATTATCCACAAAGAATTTGTTCAGCCCGGCCAGACAGTCACTGGAGAGTTTTACTTGGGCGTCATGAAGCGTTTGCTGGCAAGAATTCGTCGTATTCGGCCCGAATATCGAGAAATCGGCAGTTGGACTCTTTTGGACGATAATGCACCATCACATCGTTCGCGACTTGTAACTGAATTTTTGGTCAAAAATCACATTATTCGTTTGCATCATCCGCCCTATTCACCAGATCTCGCTCCGTGCGATTTCTATCTGTTCCCGAAACTGCATTTGGCGATGAAAGGAAAGTGGCACGCATCGATTGAAGCCATTGAGAAGGCGACGACCGCCGTCCTAAAGACCATTCCAATAAAGGACATGGAGAAGTCGTTTGACAACTTGTTGGAGCGTGCAAATATGTGTATCGATGCAGAAGGGGAATACATTGATTAATAAAAATGATTTGTTCCAAAATGTACATTGTTTTTTTGTTTTTTTAAAAAGTTCGGTTTCTTTTGGAATGGAGGGTGTATATATGTATTTCGCATTTGCGAAAAAAAAAATATCAGGTATCAGGATCATAAATGATAAGTTTACCTTTTTAATTTTCTGGCATTATGCCCTAGACTACTCTTCTCTGGTCTCTCTGTTAAGATAATATCAACTTCTTCTTTTTTATGTAGGACAGACTCTTCCACTCCATTGTCTTCTTCATACGTAAAAAAACACGTAGTTTGAGGTAGTTATCTCAAACCGTTTTGGGGCCCAAACAAACAATGAAAGTATCTTCTAATTTTGAACCCTCTACACACTTGCCATTCTTGAACTTTAGAGAGGGGCTTACCTCCCTCAAACCCATTTTGGGCCGAAAAAATATACGTTGCTAGGTTTAGTCCCTCTAAGTTTTAAGAAAATCGAAGAGGAACACTTGGATAACGTCTGTTGTTATTTAAACATTCTAATATGGCTGAAATCTTGGGGATGATACTAAATATCATTATAATAAATGTGAAAAGAAGTCGTGTAATCATTCTCACATGATAAATGAATATAACTTTTTAGACATGAGTAACGTTACCACACAAACAATAATATCTACAGATAAAATATGTAGGTTATAAAACGTATTAATACACTAATTTTGGATTGAAATGGGCCAAGCTTTTCCAACGTGATAGATATACCTCGGTTGAGTTATATACATCACTTAATGAGCAGTTTATCTGCATGTAACTCTATACTCCAATCGTTCTCCAATACTATTGAAGATGAGGATCTACCTCGAAATATAGACTTTCAAATGTAAGTTTACGTGTGAGGATCCAATCATACTCTTACCCTCAACATGGTGCATCATCCTCGCTGCCATCGTATCGTCTAACAGAATGGTGATTAAAAACACACCAAGTTTCGCCAAATGATGCATTGACTTCCTCAGGTGAAAAATGTAGGTTAAAAAGTTGAGGTAATAAAAGAAGTCGTCCGCAGATATGGCCTTTGTCAGTTTTCTTTGCAGGTGAAACCAGAAATGGCGATCATGGGCGGAAACAAGGTAGATGAAATGTTTCCAGAGAGTGTTGAGAAATGGAATGCTGTTGCCAGATACGAAAAGAGAAAGACTTCAATGAACAGCTATGTATTTGGTTATGTATGGAAAGCTACGTGTATAAGTATGTTTATATTATATTATTAATTAAAAAAATAAGAAATACAAAATAAATGTGCATTAAAATAATGATGAAATAAATGAATAAACGTTTAAAAAATATGATGTTATTTTATTTATTATGTCAAACCACGATTTATTTAACATGCCTTGATCTAAATTTAGTGCAGGTTGTTTCTTGTGAATATGGATGCTTTCATAAACCATTCGCTCTTTGCGTGAATTTTATTTATATTGATCTTGCCATCGGCTATTTCATGGGTAGTAGTTTTCAGAGATTGTGAGAGGTTAAGTCTGTGAAATTCATTCTTTTTGGCATGTCTCAAATGTTCCGTGACCCTGGTGTTAAGGTTCCGTTTGGTCATTCCAATGTACTGGTCCTTAAACTGGCAAGTGATCTGGTAAACTCCACAACCTGTGTTTTACGAACATAGTAACTTTTAAAGTGGGTGAAATTTTTATTTAGTGTTTTGAAGGTTTATAAGCCGAGTTTGAACTTATTTTTGCCCAAAATAGTTTTCAGTCTATCGGTAATATGTTGGTATAAAGCAAACCTATCCATTTTTAATCTTTTTTCTCTACACTTCGTTTCCCTGCTTTTATAATGTTTCGATTGTACGCGCTGATACAATTTAAGCGGTGTGTATGGATATCCATTTTGTTCTTCTTTCTTTGCTTAAATCTTTTTTTGTTGTTCAAAGGTTGAAGGCAAGTAAAATAAAATTAAGCCAAATATTATATTTCATTTGTGCAGGGTGGCCTGATTTAGCGTGTATATATTGTTCTCATGAGGTAGGTGTTCGATATACTGTAGTTTGAAATTTATTATTTTGTCTGTATATTTGTAAATCTAGGAAACTGATAACACGATTAGTTTCTAGTTCTTTTGTAAATGTAATGTTCCTGTTAATATTATTAAGCGTCACGAGAAGTAATTCTATTTGTTTGTCTTCCCGATAAACAATTAAGGTGTCATCAACATACCGGTAATATCTGATTGTTTTCAACTCCGGATTAGATACATAGTCATGAATCATTGTGAATGTGAAATTTAATATAATCCGGTGTTAAAAACAATCAAGTAATACCGGTATGTTGATGACACCTCAATTCCTTTAATTAGTAATTATAAGTTTGGAAAATATTTTAAAAAATTAGAATTTATTTGGTTCAGAATAATGAAGATTCAGGTATTAATGAACTAAATTGTGAATGACTAAGGACATACATAAGAATGACTAATAGGAAATACTAGAAATAAGAAACACCCTATAGATATTAAAAATATAAAATGTTGTTTCGAAAAAAAAAACTTCAAATGCAGAGAAATCACACAATCCAATATTGCGAAATGTCTGCAATGGATGGTTGACTGAAAATATTCACATTTGATGGAATGTGGGCACTTTTCGTAGCATTAAAATTTTGAAAAAAAAAATATTTCCTTACCTTCTTTAGTACCTTGGTCGTAGCCAATAACTGAGAACCCATAAAACTCAGTTTTCATATTGCGAGGGAAAATCCAAGGTTTCCAACCTTTTTCGTCTCGCGGCCAATAACTCACAAGATACTATTTTTCTCTAAAACCTTAAAAGATAACTTGGAAATCGAAAAGATTTTAAATACTTTTTCAATATTTCTTTCAAAAAACCTTGATTTGAATGCAGCAACAACAACTTTGATAGTTTGACTGCAAACATCGAAATACTTACAAGAAAATATGTATAACGACTGAAATTGAACTGGGTTATGGTTGTTAAAAGGGGCTTTCACTTTAAGATCAAGGTAACTGAAATTACATTTCATTGCAAATAGGTAACCGAAAGTCTTTTAGAAAATACTCTATTCTCTTTTAAGTTACTTCAAATATGCAAATAAATCAGAAAACAAATATCCTTCTAATGTTTCTTAAATCTTTGTTCACCAAGACACACAGAAAATGTTAGTAAACACTATAGAAATGATTCGGTTTCAGGATTTTATACTGATTGCAAAACTATACAAAAATACAAACCGAAAAATCTTGCGGTAGTAAAGTTGAGCATTCTTAATTATTTGTTGTCTAACTTCTACAATGCAGGGCATCTCACAATTCTAATTCTACACACAAAACAACACTTCTATTTCTACAACTACAATTTACACAATGGCAATAGATGAATGATTTTTACGAGCACTTCTAAAAGCCGTAAGTTAAGTTAATACTATGAGAAGTTCTAAAGTGGAATCATCCTCCTTTAAAAAATAACTGAAATTTAAACTTCAATACTACTAATATCTTGAAAATAGTCATATCTGAGAATAAACTTTATGTAACAGACTACTGATAAACTTCAATTCTAAAATCAAATGCTAATATTCTACTTTACTCGGAATCAAGTTCTCTGAAGCAATATCGCGTAATTTATAATATTTATTGACTTTACACAATTAATTACTACACTGCAATTCCACTTTATGCATCTCTTTGCTAGTGAGTCTAATTTAACTTCCAAATGCAAAATGAAACTCAAGTAGATTACCAGCACTACAATCGTAAATAAACATCAACATTGATATCTAGTATAGAAAATTATGAACTCGTGTCCACACTCACCCATTCCAAACCAAGAACTGGCGGTTTCGGCCGGCCATGACAGTTGACCAATGTGGTTTAAACTCAAACAACCAATCAGGAGCTTACAAAAGAGACCATTCCAAACTAAACAACCCTGTCTCTTTAAGCAATCATAGTTACCAAATAATACAAAAGCTCTTTCAGTTGCAAAGATTTTAATGGTCGTTACCATTTTGAATCCCTTATACATTTTACACTAGAAAACTTTCTACACATTATACATTTTTCTCTCCTTCATTAAAATTTTAAAATTAAATTCTGAAGGAATGAATTTTAAAATTGGAAGATCTTAGAGTTTTTTTTAATACATTTGGCTCATAGATTACAATAACTTTCAGTTCTCGGAATCGTACCTCCGTACCATGTACTGTCAAATTCCTGGAAATACAAACATAATCTCAGAATCGTTGTCTTAACTTAGTACTAGCAAGGTTACATATAATAAACAATGTCTTAAATCTTAATCATAATAACATAATTGTCAAAAATACATTTTCTCCCCGGGAATTTCTCTTAACAATCTCTTAAATAATATCTCAATATTAAGTGTAGCAAAATATACATCTATAGCAAAAGTCTAAGCACTTAATTTAGAAACCCCGTATACACTAAACATGAAATAAATATACGAAACTCTCCTTTTATAGTTTTAGATATAACGTTCTCCTAATAATGTAATCTCTTTAAGTACTTTTAAGCACTACTGGACTTCTTTTTGGAGTTACAATATTCTAACTAAACTGCATTAGGAATAAGATATTTGCCAATTTCTTTATGACCTTCATATTTAACACTTAGTGACTTGTTTATTTTCTCCTTAAGGGATGACTTTACTCGAGATTTTACGAGTACTTTGTCCCCTACTTTGAAACTTAAGGGATCTCTACGTTGAGACATTAACTTTCTCTTTACTTATCTTAATGTTAAGCATAGTTTCCTTCAAAAATTCCTTATTAACTCTATGATTAATTTCGCTATCATTTATCTCCCATTTAACAAGCAAAGGATCTATCAGAGTTCTCAAGTAATACATTTCATAAGAACTAGTTCGAAGGCTTACGCGATGTGCTACATTTGAAGAAAATACAATATTTTCCAAGTCTTCCATCCATTTGTCCTGAGCATTAGCATAGTATTCTCTCAATGAATTTTAAACGTCTTTATGTACTTTTCCGACAACTTGCTAGAAAACAAGTAGGGCGAATATCTAACGTACATTAGAATAAATTTCCAAACACTCTAGACTGGAAACAAGATCCACGATCACTAATTACACTATAACAATAGTTTGCTTTATTAAATAGGCCCTTAAGACACTTAATTATAGCACAACTACTTGCTTTCCTTAACAGATAAGCATAATTAAATCTAGATGACGAGTTTATACAGACAAGAATTTAGTTGAACCATTGAGACTTCTTTTGAAAATTAAGTTTGGAAAGTTGACATTCCTGTCAAGTATGTACATATAATTTTACCTCATCAAATAAACCTTCCCAGGTGAAAAAGCTTTGTAATTTACAGAATGTTCTATGAAGATTACTGTAAGAGCTAACTACTTATGAGGAATTATAATATTTAATTAATATTGGTCTAAGAATCCTAGGAACTACAATTTTAAACTCATATTTCTTAGCTTTCGTTCCTTTATACTTAGTACTTTTAACAATCAGAAATGATCTGTTCAACAATTAGGTTTCCCCAATATTTCCTGATAAAGATCTTTCGTGTCTGGTTCAAGTTTTTGACAATTTTCAAGAACAGTGAAAACTAAGGGTAAGTTCCACAGACTATTCTTGAGAATTTTTTACAGTATATATATGAGTTCGTTCCTAAGGGAGAATCTATAATATCAAAGCAATGCAAGTCGTATACCTTCCTTAAGAGGTCTGAAGGTATATTAGCTTTAGAAGACGCATGTTTGCTAGCTACTAATAGAATCTGAATTATGTTAGCATAACTAGAAACTTTCTTTTGACTCCTTAAACTTGGAATTAATGAGCAATTATCTGTCATTAGAGCGAAATCGTTTTGCAAAAACATAGAATAATTACAGATACTGTTATAAACAGCTATTACTTCAAGAAAAACTGATTTATATGATCTGTCCGCTTCAGAAAGTTTCTTTGAATCAAAACTGACAGGCTGGAAGTTAGCCTCACTATCCTTATGAAGTAAAACACTCGCTAAAGATTTGGAAGAACTGTCTGTTTGTAGTTAAAACCTTTCATTAATTTTCGATAGAGCTGTCTAGATATCATCGTCACAAAATTACTGATCAACACGGTCTAACGCCGCTTGTTCAACCGCACCACACTTAGAAGTAAGTTTTGAGAGCGGAGGCGTGAAATAGGGGCTATGGTTTTAGCATAGTTTGGAAAAACATTAAAAGATACGCTGGAAATCCTAATAACTTCAAGACACCTCTTCTCTTCTTAGGCTTAGGCAACACTTTTATAGCTCGTAACCTGTCATAGGAAATCATTAATTTACGATTACTCACTTTATACTTTGTCCTAAAATACGGCATTTCCGTGTAGATACATTGCATCATACTTACGAAAACTTTCAATAACTTTACATAGCAATTACTTCTGCTGTTCTATATTTGTGGACATTATTATGACGTCATCTGCGAAACATTTTAGTCCCTCGTCTTGTACACCGCCTAACATCGTGTGCACTGCTCGGACGAACACAGGCATAAAAATAGAAAGTCGCATTTGAATTTTTCTGTAGGTTTTCCTTTATCCTCTGCTGCAAAACCAGTATATTTACGGCATGATGGATGTAAAAATAACTTTTTTAAAAAAAATATTGAGGTCAATTAAAAAATGACACATTTTGAAAGCGTAATGGAAGTTTCCTCAATGTTTGAGCAGTTCACATTGGTCAAAATTTACTATTTTCTCCAATGCATAAAAATAAGTAATTAAACGGTTTGTCCTGTCAATATTAGTCACCTGAAAGCATGGACTTCGGTAAGGAGTACCGGCTTCTTCTATTATACATTACTTGAAAAGTGCCGCCAAATTTTCTTAAGCTCCATTGTTGGGCCCTGTTTAATGGATACTGCTTTTCGAAAATTGGAATTTCAGTATTGACTGTAAACTTATATTGAAACTGCTTAATATTTACAACTACCTCGTTAATAATGTCTGTGTATTCTTGTAGACGACACTGGACATAAGTTTCAATAATTCTATTACTTTTAGAAAATTTTGGAAATAGTACCTTTAAAAGATCTTCTCTATCTACTAGAAAATGATCTTGTGTATTACCTTTCTCCATCCTGCAAAAATTTTGTGTGAAAGGTTTCCTCTAGCGTTCTCTTGGTGACTTTCTTGTCTCTGCACCAATTTTCTGGCCGTTTCTCATTTTTCTGGCGCTGGAGCTGGTGCTGTTCCTCATAACTTCCAATCTCCTAACATTCTTCTTTCCTTCACTTTTGCAAGGATTCCCTGGTGCATCAGCTAGCCTCCGCGTTGGCATGGTGGAGTTGACTACTTTACCAGGATTCTTGCAAGTAAAACGCATAAACAGCAAGAGACTGTTTTTCATAACACTGCCGCTATCTACAACTAAATGTAACCTATTAATAAATTTTTTCACGAGTATATATAGTTATTCCGAGATAACCTATATTGTCTATTACAAAATGGCTTGGTCTTTATTCCTTTCTTAAAGAACTAATTTAGTGCTTAAGGTTTTTACCTGAAATTTGATCTGCACAAAATCATAGTGTCCATTTTAATATTCTGATTGTCTGCTGCTACACCGTGATTATCTTCTTTAAGCACTTTTAAGTTCGGCTTCTCTCTTTCTATTTTTTTAAAAAAAAACTCTGTAACATAAAGATTTAGAAGCCGCAGAAACCAACAATCCTAAATAATCCTTATCCTTAACTTTAAACGACAAATAAATTGCTTTTTTCTGTTAAAAATTATTAATTTTAGGATCCCTTTTAGCTTTTATTACTCTTTTCTTTTGCATAGAAAAATTAGATTTAACGTTACTACTGCCTGGACAGTTTTTCTGATGGCGATTATCTCAGCATCTATCGCAGATTACAGGTTTTTTTTCGATACATTAGAATTATCAATACTACGTTGCATACTAAATTGACGCTCATAGTCTTCTAAACAAGTATAATTGTATACTATCTTATGCAATTCTCTTAACGGTTTCGGAAATTTAAGAGAAAAAGGTTGCCTTTTTGTTTTTGCAATACATCCATTAGAAACGAAGGAAAGAGTACCTTTTTCATCAGCGATCGTTTTTAACAACTTAGTAGCCATCACTACTCTTTTTACATAATTATGCAAACTTTGGTTAGTACTTTCTGCCTATAGATTTGATCCATGATAAATTTATGTATAGCAATGCCTTAACAAAAATCTGGCTAACAAGACCCATGTACAGCTAGAAGAAAATCAAAGACGATTTTTACTTCCTCCTGTTATAAACCGCCTGTCCGTGATCTTACTGCAAGAATAAAAGTACTATACAGATAGATATAAATCTCAAATACGTCTGTTGACAAGTACAAAACTCGATACAGCTTAAATGGGTAGAATCCATTATACCACTGAATATTTTTCAGCTGCTCATTTAAAATTAACAGTACTGGCTATTTCCTTCTTGTGGAGTAAACAGTTAACCGCATATTTTACGTAAACCATCATTTGAAAGATCAACGCAGTACGACTGGCAATCAACTTATTCTTATCCATATCTTCTTCGCAATAAAGTTGAAGTCGGGGAAGTAAGTTATGAAGCTACAGTTCAAAATGTATCTTATACTTGTTGCTCAAGTAAGGCTTTAACTTCACAAACACCTTTCAAAAATTTACCATTTGAAAAACAGAAATATCAATATTATTACCAAGACATCAGGAATAATATTTTATTTATTTGATACAAATACTGTTTTACGCTTGCTGTTTGCAATTCCACTCCAGTTTACTACAACTTTATGCAAGTGAATAGAAATAGCACATATCTAAACGAGCTAATCATTTCATAGTAGGCGAATTTGCAGATTTTAATTACTTACAAATTTTAGTTTGAGCTATCCAAATCCAAATAACATGAACATCCTCTCATCTAACGTTCAGGTTGTGGTAACTCAAAATACGATTATGAAACATAGTGGTTAATGATAAGCGATAGCAGGTGGTATTTGTCATTTCGCTTGATTTGCTTGCCAAGTTTGATATTTTGCACATTCTTCAGATATTTGGTGTGCAGAATTACAAAAAATAGGGACAAATTTTCCGTTTTTGTTTTCACCTTTTTTTTCTGAACACAAATTTCGCGCGGCCTGTAGTGTACAGTTCAAAGTAAGAAATTTAACGAAACATTCCTCTGTTTAATCTTCCAAATATACGCATGGAATGTCCAAAATATACTCTCATAACCGTTCTGAAGGTCTTGCAACCCGTTACTGTATATTTCACAGTGTGAGGCGAGGCATGGAGCACCGACAATTTCTACTTACACCAATCGTAGATTCTCTATTCTTTTAAGGATGTTCTCCCTTATACGATGACTCGTCTCTGTGACTCATGGAGCGGTGCCGACTGCTTTAGTCATGTGGTCTGAGGTACCAGGACATCGTTTCCAAGGTTCTGGGTTCAAACTCGGCTCGGGCATGGTTGTTTGTGGATTTGAGAAACTTAACAGCTGATGGAACTGTAATGACCCAAAGTCATTAGTTACTAAAAATGGCTAAATATCTCATTTGAATATATACGGTTTTCTATCTGTGTGGTTGATAGTTTGCCGTATTTGCTTACTATTTAGAAGCTTAATTCATTATCTGTTTTTGTGAATGACTGTGTGTGTGTGTTGACTATGCACAATATGTCTACAACTCGCACCAACTGTTATATTACTTTATGGAAGACTATATATCAGACCGCTTTTATCTGTTTTTAGATGGATGTGTACACATTTCGCCTAGTGGGTTTTACTGAGTTTTCCATGAGTTTGTTAATTTCAGGTATTTTATGTTGCAGATTTATTTTGGTCCCTTAATTTCGTTGTAGTTTTTATTTCTTTATTCCAGCTGTCTCCCTGTATTTGCATGTTTCTATTTTCGGTTTTCCTTCCGCTTATGTCACAGTACTGTTGTTTGGCCACTGATACTCTAGTCACCGTCAACTGGCACCTTTCCCCTCTGCTGGGTTGTGAGATTTTCCGTTCCATTCCTTCTTGATTCCTTGATGGTTTAGAACTTCTCTGAACTCTATAACATCAATCTTCAATTGTTTAACCTGGTCGTTTCCATTTCGTGTTTTCTTCCACAGCATTTTATCTCGTGGTTTGCTCAGATATTGGTCCTCAAAGTCTGAGCCGTTTTTAAGTTTGTCAATTTACTTGCGCTCATGTATTTTGGCGTGTTTGAGTTCAATTTCCATGTAATAGATTTAGTTTGTTGAAAACTTGTATGTAGTTGGGTGAAAGCTACTTGCCTTATACATTTCAATTCTTTTGGTCTCTTATACGTGATCAGCTGTGGGTCTTCACCCACCAGTTTTAGTTGTTAAATTCCGTTTTGGTTCCTTTCAAGAAGTTCTGGGTTAGTTTGTTCATATAGTTGGGGTAGTAATTTTGTGGCGAGATAGCGCTATTTTTACATTCTGTCCTTCTCTTGACAACTGGTTTCGAAAGTTCTTTTACTATTTATTACACTTTTTGCTTTTATAGCCTCTAGAAAGAAACGCTCTTCCAAATTATTTTAATATTTCCCAAGTTTGGGTTCATTATCTATAATTCATTTCAGACGTAATACCTGTCTCTTAATCAATGAGTTGTTAAGCAGTTGGGTGTGCCGAGTCTGCATGTAAATATTCATGTTTAGAAGTAAGCTTAATATATATGTTTGTTTGGTCTCTTTGTTAACCTCTAGGACGTAAATTTTGGTTTGGCTCTACGCTCAAGTGTGAACTCAAGTCCTACTGCATTAACGTTTAAACGGTTTATATAAGATTTCAATTGTTCATCGTAGCAAATATTACTACGACGTCATAAATCTATCTATAGTCAAGTATAGGTTTAGCAGGTCATTATCAGTCAATATTCAATCAGAATATACATATATATTGGCATAGGTTATAGAAAGAGATGCTTCAGTACCTTGTTTTTCTTTCGAAGGAATATCTTGTTGTCAAAGCTAATGTAGATCTGAACACAGAAGAATATCCAAACCCCTCTTTACTTGTTTTGGGAATGGTGTTCCAATGTTCCTTACTACCTACTTTTTAACAATTCGTAGTTGTAGTATATTGAAACTGATTCTATTCCCCTTCTCCTTCCTATGCTTCTTCATTAATTTTTATATATGTATTATATAATATGTCCTTATGAATAATTATTTTAACGCTTCTGATGTTGTACAGAAGATTTGAAGTATCTTCAAGCCGTTGTGGTAGATGTAGGTAACAATTTTATGAGAAATAGTGTTGAGTTTTCTCGGCAATATTTCGTTGAGCAGACTTGAGGAGACTATGGGTTTCTCCGGCGGTACTTATTTTATTTCACTTATTATCTTGTTTCAGTTTTTAAAATTTCCAGCCGGTCCTGGAGAGTGTTCCTCATGAGCCGTCTGGGTGCTGGTGTTTGTTTGTCCCTTTGCAGTGTCCTCTGCCTTCTCGGAACAAGTTTCTTGTTTTATCGAGTATTCTTGTTTCCTTCTACGACCTTTTTAGGAAACCCAACGTGATAATCTTGGCATTCTGGACCACTTTGTTTCTGACCTTCGGGCTGAAGTGTATCTTACTCTCTCTCTCTCTCGTCAAGGTGGATTCCCGCTCTTCGACTAACTGATTACAGTGGTTGGTAACCTCGTTGATGCTTGGTTTTGGTCTCTGTAAAATAGTTAAAGCGTACAGGGAAAGAAGGAGAAATATGCACTTAAAAATGAGTTTGGACTCTTAGCAAGTACTACATATGCGTAATGACAGATAACTGCTCAGAAAAAGTCAATCCAAAAGCTCAAAAAATCACCAAACTATAGCTGTTTTAAAAATATAGAATACATGGATGTAAATGGGAGAGTTGAACTTTAAAATGCATTATGCAAGAAGGCACATTTCATACACATTCCCTCTTCATTCCCTGTACGCTTCAGTTTTGATGTTCTGTTTTAAATTAGTCAGTGCTTTGGTGAACTAGACAAAATTCTAGTCAGGTCTCTGGAGTATTATACAGGCTATGCTGTCTCGTATTCTCTCCTGATCTCGAACTCGTAGTGTTGGGTAAGTTGATGTCTGTATTACCTGAAACATTGCTCCTGCTTACTTCTCAACTTACAGTTTGGCCTCGACGAAACCGCGTTGTCACTGTTGGCTTGTCTGGGGACTTCTGGGTGGAATCAACTCCCTGTCTCCTTGTTGCGTAATCTTCATTTTCCGTAT